>CM055903.1:35022852-35315352 GCA_029582155.1 Panopea generosa | reverse complement strand
TCATCATTTATCAATCATCAATCATCTAAGAAATTTGGAATCATCTTTTATGTTTTTAATAATCATCTTATCCTGCTTGCCAAAAATTACTGGTTCAAAGCGCAAGGGTAAATAAATACTTAGTACTTATATATAGGGTGATAAAACCTGATTATCTTAACGGGTACTACCGAACCTTACATTCTCTACCCCACAGCATGAGACAACACAATCCACTGAAAGGTCACAACCTTTTTCATACGAATCTCATTATATACATAGTGCTCGTATTTGTTTATAAAATTTAACAGTAAATTAATTGAACCCTGACACGTGTTCATTACAAGTTCCTATTGCAAAGCAGTAGATGTCCGTACATGTTGCTGTGTAAGTCATATAGATACCCGTGAAGGTGGTTACAATACTGTATTGATTGAGTTCTGGGCTGTCAAAGGGTCCCTTTATCGTATTTCTTATTACTATACTGAATGGAACAGTTAACCAGCCAGCTTACCATTTAGTACCTGACATTTTATGTAATTTCTAAAAAATTATCTAATAATTTTACTTGAAATTTGTTCTTGAATAAAAAATAACAATGCTTATAAAGTAGCAGACGAAAAATCTTAACACTTTGTCTGTTTATGTCGTAAACACATGTTTGATAACGCTACACAGTATTTTAACGAAGATATTGGAAATACAAAAGTGGCTAAAACATCTGTTCCGTTCAGTTAATGTGTATATTTATGTCATAACTTATTATAAAAACTTTTAAACAATAGTGAAATTAACCATAACAGCACTCGTCGCTGACATAAAGACAATTACATAGTAAATTAAACAAACACCATATACAGTGGTTTTATCGAGGCATTCCTTAAATTGTTTCAACGACACATACGTCTAATTACAAATTAGCTCGTAGGCAATAATATGGAGTCCTTAACCTTAGATGTATCTGTGGTGTACACGATCGATCTCAATCCGTCTCCAAAACTTACTCTTGTCGCCATACCGAGTTGAATCACGATTACACTCACCGCTTTACAAACTTCTCTACGCAAGGTTTGACAAACCTATAGATATTCATTTTCAGTGTTGGTTTCCAAGGGATCCCTTTATCAAATATACACCTGGTAAAAAGTTAAGTATGGAGCTGTAGAGTTGAAAAAAAGTTCTCAAATAAATGTTTTACTTAAAATGGTTGGTATTACCCCAATAGAACATTCGGTGACACAATCGTCAGTAAAGTGTATAACCGCAGCGTGCCCAGATGACGGCTTCAACTCTTCTCTTTATGCCACAAGAAGACGTCGGATCCGGACCTGGGATAAATTTTGCTGTTTGTGTTGCAAAAATTGTGCAAGTTCTTGCAGATTTGCTACTGATGGGTCCATTTCGGGTATATTGCAACCCAAGATTTTAGAGTTTGCAGTTTAGAGGGGGGGAGGGGAGGGGGGGGGGGGGGGGGGGGGGGGCGTTGGCACAATTACGGGAGTGCTTAACCTTTTCCAAATGTATATATATATACTCAGTTTTTGTTGCGTTTCGGGCTTTCAAGGGATCCCTTTATTCAGATATACATGCTCTATGTGATTTAATTGCATATCTAATTAATGAACATACTCAATAAAACCTAGTCTGTTAAATTAGATTGCATGCATCCAAGGGATCTTTTTATGAGATATTTTGTATCTTCTACTACAACGTGTAATGAAAAAGTACTGCGTCAGTTCTATAGTTACTGTAGGTTATTAGCCAGCAACAGGCATTTCAATTAGTAAGTTGATAAGTCAGTAACGACCGATACTTTAAGATCATGTGTAGTTATTTGAAAAGATAAGAAAATACAACAATTCATTTGAGTATATTCAAAGATATAATATAAGAAAGATGAATTTTGCAAAGGTAACTAATAAAATATAACCAGCAAAGGACACAACCACCACAACTACACAATATAATACATATATAAAATACAATCATAAAGGGAAATTGCAACAGGGGCCATCACATTGAACCGGTGTGTAATAAACCTGCCACTCAGGAGATTAAACCTGGGTAACAGGTGCATACAAATTTCATAAATTGAAAAAGAAGACTGCGATTTGATATTCGATATTGAGTACTACAAACCTGTGTGTGAGGTATTTTTTTCTAACAACCTGTTCAGCCAAACATACACAGACATATATAGTGATATATTATTATATTATCATTATTACATGTAAAATATGGGTAAAATAATATTAAATCCAATCTAATTTAATTAAGCACTATCTATCTATCTTCCAATAAGTCGAACCCCTCGTAAGGACATCGACTTTGACGCGCGTCAACTGACAAAGAAAGAAAATAATAAAAGCATTAAAGAGAGAATATATACAGATTGTATTTAAAAACAGGTTAAAAACAGAGCAGGTTTCTAGGGAGACACATGTTCAACCTGGCAGACTGTCTGACTGAACTGATTGGCTCCGAGAGAGACAATATTCTCAGGATCACTCCGCGCTTTATGCTGGGATATCGGCTAGGATCAGCTTGTACGTTTTGTCAGAGTCAGTATATAATATATTACCGTTTTCAATAAAGTATGAATTTCTTGATAAACGATATCTATCTATATTATATAACACATTTATATCCACCCACTCTCATATCTATCTATATTATATAACATATTTATGTCCACCCACTCTCATATCTATCTATATTATGTAACATATTTATGTCCACCCACTCTCATATCTATCTATATTATGTAACATATTTTTGTCCATCCACACTCATATCTATCTATATTATGTAACATATTTATGTCCATCCACACTCATATCTATCTATATTATGTAACATATTTATGTCCATCCACACCCATATCCATCTATATTATGTAACATATTTATGTTCATCCACACTCATATCCATCTATAATATGTAACATATTTATGTCCACCCACACTCATATCTATCTATATTATGTAACATATTTATGTCCACCCACTCTCATATCTATCTATATTATGTAACATATTTATATCCACCCACTCTCATATCTATCTATATTATGTAACATATTTATGTCCACCCACTCTCATATCTATCTATATTATGTAACATATTTATGTCCACCCACTCTCATATCTATCTATATTATGTAACATATTTATGTCCACCCACTCTCATATCTATCTATATTATGTAACATATTTATGTCCACCCACACTCATATCTATCTATATTATGTAACATATTTATGTCCACCCACTCTCATATCTATCTATATTATGTAACATATTTATGTCCACCCACTCTCATATCTATCTATATTATGTAACATATTTATGTCCATCCACACTCATATCTATCTATATTATGTAACATATTTATGTCCACCCACTCTCATATCTATCTATATTATGTAACATATTTATGTCAATCCACTCTCATATCTATCTATATTATGTAACATATTTATGTTCATCCACACTCATATCTATCTATGTTATGTAACATATTTATGTTCATCCACCCTCATATCTATCTATATTATGTAACATATTTATGTCCACCAACTCTCATATCTATCTATATTATGTAACATATTTATGTTCATCCACCCTCATATCTATTTATATTATGTAACATATTTATGTCCACCCACTCTCATATCTATCTATATTATGTAACATATTTATGTCCATCCACACTCATATCTATCTATATTATGTAACATATTTATGTTCATCCACTCTCATATCTATCTATATTATGTAACATATTTATGTCCATCCACACTCATATCTATCTATATAATGTAACATATTTATGTCCATCCACTCTCATATCTATCTATATTATGTAACATATTTATGTCCATCCACTCTCATATCTATCTATATTATGTAACATGTTTATGTCCATCCACACTCATATCTATCTATATTATGTAACATATTTATGTCCACCCACTCTCATATCTATCTATATAATATAACATATTTATGTCCATCTCATATCTATCTATATTATGTAACATATTTATGTCCATCCACACTCATATCTATCTATATTATGTAACATATTTATGTCCACCCACTCTCATATCTATCTATATTATGTAACATATTTATGTCCATCCACACTCATATCTATCTATATTATGTAACATATTTATGTTCATCCACTCTCATATCTATCTATATTATGTAACATATTTATGTCCATCCACACTCATATCTATCTATATTATGTAACATATTTATGTTCATCCACACTCATATCTATTTATATTATGTAACATATTTATGTCCATCCACACTCATATCTATCTATTTTATGTAACATATTTATGTCCACCCACTCTCATATCTATCTATATTATATAACATATTTATGTCCATCCACACTCATATCTATCTATATTATGTAACATATTTATGTTCATCCACTCTCATATCTATCTATATTATGTAACATATGTATGTCCATCCACACTCATATCTATCTATATTATGTAACATATTTATGTCCATCCATACTCATATCTATCTATATTATGTAACATATTTATGTCCATCCACACTCATATCTTTCTATATTATGTAACATATTTACGTCCATCCACACTCATATCTATCTATATTGTGTAACATATTTATGTCCACCCACACTCATATCTATCTATATTGTGTAACATATTTATGTCCACCCACTCTCATATCTATCTATATTGTGTAACATATTTATGTCCACCCACTCTCATATCTATCTATATTGTGTAACATATTTATGTCCATCCACACTCATATCTATCTATATTGTGTAACATATTTATGTCCATCCACACTCATATCTATCTATATTGTGTAACATATTTATGTCCACCCACACTCATATCTATCTATATTATGTAACATATTTATGTCCATCCACACTCATATCTATCTATATTGTGTAACATATTTATGTCCATCCACACTCATATCTATCTATATTGTGTAACATATTTATGTCCACCCACTCTCATATCTATCTATATTGTGTAACATATTTATGTCCACCCACTCTCATATCTATCTATATTATGTAACAAATTTATGTCCATCCACTCTCATATCTATCTATATTATGTAGCATATTTATGTCCAACCACTCTCATATCTATCTATATTATGTAACAAATTTATGTCCACCCACTCTCATATCTATCTATATTATGTAACATATTTATGTTCATCCACTCTCATATCGCCGCGTGCATGCATGTATTGTATTGATTGTGTAAATAATGATTACTTTACATGTTCAATAAAATTCTGTTCTGTTTTGTTCTGATAATTAAATTAAAAGCATGAAGACATAAGTTACTTGACTTGAGTGTACTTGGTTTATATGCTATCGTCATTTACCACACTACAATCATCATGTCGTGATTGCCTTACAGAATGTCTTAATTGGTTATTCGAAGCCGCATGTTGACAATAGTTATTCAGCTGTCTTAACAACTTATTCTATTGTCGTATCGTTTAAAGTTGCATGTATATCATGCCTTATTGACATCTGACCCCTTTGTCAATAGATCAACGTCTAAAGTGACCTCGAACGCCCTTCTCTATTATTAAAAGGGTAATAGGTATGGCAATACAAAGAACTATTCCATTGATTTGGGGACCATATCATACTGACAGTTGATCTTTTGTTTATTATAGACACTTTCAATGACACGGTAACACTACCCTCTACTGAATGGTATTTGATGGGAAATGGTAAAGAAAACAAGACAAAAATATGAACTTTATTGAGAAAAAAAATAACCGGTGTCATTCGTATGTTACAAGAATATTAAAATAGAGGAGATATATCTAACCATTGTATATATAATGAACTCTCGTCTTGATTAAAATTTAAAATGACATGTAGTAGCATTTAAAGACTTATTCACCTAACATAAAAAAAACAATATTTCAATATAAGAAAATAAAAAGAAGAAAATAGAAGACTCGGTTTTATTGAGATTGTTTATGAGGGATGGTGTTGAGTACAACACTTCACGCCTCGTAGCACTATCGACCACCCTGAATACAACACTTCACGCCTCGTAGCACTATCGACCACCCTGAATACAACACTTCACGCCTCGTAGCACTTTCGACCACCCTGAATACAACACTTCACGCCTCGTAGCACTATCGACCAACCAGAACACAACACTTCACGTCTCGTAACACTATCGACCAACCTGAATACACCACTTCACGCCTCGTAGCACTATCGACCAACCAGAACACAATACTTCACGCCTCGTAGCACTATCGACCAACCAGGACACAACACTTCACGCCTCGTAGCACTATCGACCAACCAGGACAAAACACTTCACGCCTCGTAGCACTATCGACCAACCTGAATACAACACTTCACGCCTCGTAGCACTATCAACCAACCAGAACACAACACTTCACGCCTCGTAGCACTATCGACCAACCAGAACACAACACTTCACGCCTCGTAGCACTATCGACCAACCTGAATACAACACTTCAAGCCTCGTAGCACTATCGACCAACCAGAACAAAACACTTCACGCCTCGTAGCACTATCGACCAACCTGAATACAACACTTCACGCCTCGTAGCACTATCGACCACCCTGAATACAACACTTCACGCCTCGTAGCACTATCGACCAACCAGAACACAACACTTCACGCCTCGTAGCACTATCGACCAACCAGAACACAACACTTCACGCCTCGTAGCACTATCGACCAACCTGAACACAACACTTCACGCCTCGTAGCACTATCGACCAACCAGAACACAACACTTCACGCCTCGTAGCACTATCGACCAACCATAACACAACACTTCACGCCTCGTAGCACTATCGACCAACCAGAACACAACACTTCACGCTTCGTAACACTATCGGTCAACCTGAATACAACACTTCACGCATTGAAGCACTATTGACCAACCTGAATACAACACTTCACGCCTCGTAGCACTATCGACCAACCTGAACACAACACTTCACGCCTCGTAACACAATCGACCAATCTGAACACAACACTTCACGCCTCTTAGCACTATTGAACAACCTGAACACAACACTTCACGCCTCGTAGCACTATCGACCAACCTGAAAATAGCACTTCACGCCTCGTAGCACTTTGGACAAACCTGAATACAACACTTCACGCCTCTTAGCACTATCGACCAATCTGAATACAACACTTCACGCTTCGTAGCGCTATCGACCAACCTGAATACAGTACTTCACGCCTCGTAGCACTATCGGCCAACCAGAACACATCACTTCACGCCTCGTAGCACTATCGACCAACCTGAATACAGCACTTCACGCTTCGTAGCACTATCGACCAACCTGAATACAACACTTCACGCCTCGTAGCACTATCGGCCAACTTGAATACAGCACTTCACGCATCGTAGCACTATCGACCAACCTGACTACAACACTTCACGCCTCGTAACACTATCGACCAACCTGAACACAACA
Source organism: Panopea generosa (assembly GCA_029582155.1). Classification (NCBI taxonomy): domain Eukaryota; kingdom Metazoa; phylum Mollusca; class Bivalvia; order Adapedonta; family Hiatellidae; genus Panopea; species Panopea generosa. The sequence continues at coordinate 35,307,846 of CM055903.1, read as the reverse complement.
CTTCACGCCTCGTAACACTATCGACCAACCTGAATACAGCACTTCACGCCTTGTAGCACTAGCGACCAACCTGAACACATCACTTCACGCCTCGTAGCACTGTCGACCAACCTGAATACAGTACTTCACGCCTCTTAGCACTATCAACCAACCTGAATACAACACTTTACGCCTCGTAGCACTATCGGCCAACCTGATATCTCCCGAATCAGGTATATCAACCCTCAATAAAAAACAGGAAATTCCACTCATGTCCCACAATGCATAGTTCTTGAATGCTTACTGAACTCTGACGTCATTCAAACTTTCCCTGAAGCAACTGACCAATCAACGTGCTCAAACTCATTGCTATGAAACGATGTACAGACTTTTTCAGCCGACACTAAATGAGCTCCTATTACCCCATAGGACCAGAAATTCACCAATTTTATTCCGTCAATCCTATACAGCTGGGAAGCATAATATTTTGACGATTTGTTCTTTTTCCTCAGAATATGTATTTATATAAAACGAAGTAGCATGCAATTGTCATTTTTCTTTCGCCTTTCATTTTTGTTTTAATGTTTTGATTAAATAGCAGGTACGTTGGTTGCCATAATCCAATTGTTACGACGTAGTTATCGTTCCTGTATAGTTTTATACTCTTAATTCATTAACGTGGAATTCATTCAGTATATTACTTTCAGCAAATAGAAATTAAGCTTAAACCAAGAGCAAATAAATTTAAATATAATCCAGTGGAGTTACGTATCAGCTATTTAAGTGCAACTTACTTGTTTTCGTCACTTTCGTTTTAGTAAGTGGTGGGTCTGATTTCACACTCTCAACTTTGGTTACGTATTTTATTAATATATCTTAGAAACATATATATTCAGTTTTATTTTATATGTGTATATGTGTATCTCAATTTAAATCCCTGCTGCATACACATGTAATTTTGTAATGAAATAATTTAACGGAGTGGTAACTTTCTCCCTTAAAATAATCATAAAAAATCGTCAATATTTGTAATAATATATATAATTTCAGATATGACTATAAATAAAATAATATTACTCAAACATACTTGAACACTAATCACAGTCCACCCTACGTCATTATGATTTCGTACACATGTCACTCATTTTTATATGAGTACCATCGCAGCGTGCTCTAGTGGTAGAACGTCCGGCTGGCACGTAGAACATTTTGGGTTCGATCCTTGTCCGTGACTTAAACATGGTACTGGAAGCTTCCTTGCTTGGCGCTCAGCATTTAGAGGATAGCTTCAGGTCTGGTCGGCCCGATGTCAGTATAATGTGACTGGGTGGGGTATTATACCATGTGTCTGCGGCACGATACCTCAGTGTGACAGTGCTTTGAAACCCGTCTCAAGTAGACAACGTCGCGATATGACCGAAAAAGTGTTGGTAGCGATGCTAAACGCCCTACGGCATAATATTATGTGAACATTTATTGGGAACTGGCGATTTTCCAATGTCTTCTATCAGATGCGGTATACAGCTAATCACAATGGGTAGATATAATATGTCATTACGCTCCAGGAAATAAGAAGAGCAAGTTTAACTCTGCTGTAATAAATGCGTTTCAGCTAAATACCATTTCGGTACAAGATATTTATAATGCTGTTGCATCAATCATTGAGCAAACTGTTAATTTCGTAAAATGACAAGCATGAAAAATACAAGTGCACAAACAAGAAATGCATAAATCAACCCTTTGGAGACGGTGTCAGCTGTTTGTTGCAAGTAAATTAGGCAGTTGCCATGTTTTACGGAGGCACATTTGCCACCCACAACAATTGACATTCGTGAAAACGCTAAGACTTTTAATATCTTAAAGCTCATATATACAGATTATGTTAATCAAACAAAATCTAATATATATTTAAAAAAAAAAGTTGTCATAAAAAGCGATATTATCAACACTTGCCGTGTACGTAGTTATATAATAAGGCGATAAATCATGAAGCGGCACTGCAATCACATGCGTGCATGACACACGCAGGACAGTGTTGTAAACTAACAGTATTACCGTTGCTTCACCGTGTACACAAAACACCTGTAATAATTTTTGATGTTCATTAAGTGTTCACCTATCTTAACGTCTATTACTTTGCATTTTGTAGAATAGTACTAAATCTGAATATATGAATCAATCAACAAATGACAATAATAAACCGACAATATGCCTTACAAATAAATGATAAAGTCTACATTAACATTGTACATATAACGCAATTTCCAATTGCCAACTGCACATATCAAAAGTGGTATAAGACGATAATTTATGTTTTGTTTTATGATGTGTCAACAGAGGAATAAGCGAGGCTGTGTGCATCCAGAATTAAGCTTCCCGGTGGAGGTTTTTGTTACTGATCAATCGAAGACGGTGTCCCTTATTGTCACTCCAGGATTCGTATTCACCAACCATTCTTGAAAATATTCTTAGACTTGAGGTTGAAAACTCAAATTTTAAACTTATATATTTGGTTTACAATGACAGATAGAATAATTGTGAGAATTTATTTGACTATAGATTAGGTGTTTGCTACATGATTGCAAATTTTGACCTAAACTATGGCCTCTACGTGTTTTTTTTATAAAATTCATTTTTGTGTTCAAGTCTAAGAATATTCTTAAGAATGGTTGGTGTATACGATCCCTGGATGAAACTGTGCATTTTGTTAATTATATCCAAGTATTAATGTGTTTATGTTGCCATGGTGAATGCTACATCTCCCGCTGGACACATATACAGTTCAAGATGTGTGAAATGTATTTAAGTAGATATAAATCTTAAAATATAATTAATTGATAATCGTAAAAGTGAGATTGGCAATACTATTCTCGAGACATAGCCATAGAGAAAGATAAGTTAATACAATTGTACAAATGTAATACCGTTGATAAATGAGAAATTAATGCAAGCAACCACGTTGCAAAATTTATTTAGATAAATGTTATAATCAACATAATAAAAAATTGGAAGTGTCAAGGTAGTAAATGACGGCAACTACGATTGTATCACCGTTGTGATTGCTAGTTTAATTATGTTGAAAGCATCTCATTGGAATACGAAGACAGCTTTTAACTTCCAGATGGGTAAATCACAGGAAATATACTTAAAGCTAATCTTGATTGTACATACAGAATCTTTAGAAAATATATAAGGTTGCTAATTGATTGACCAACGTGGCATCTCTGTTGTTGATTGATTTAAACAATATTTATTTATCAACATATTACATATAACTTTATTCATAACATAGCGATACATAACAACAGAAAAGAGAAGAAAGCTATTTCGAGCTTGTACAAAGTCTCTCTTCTGAATATCTTGCAAAGACAATACAATGGTGTTACACATTGATATTAATTGATCTTCATGCATGTATACGGCTGTATTGATTGATATGTTATATTGCATGTATACGGCTGTATTGATTGATATGTTATATTTCATGTATACGACTGTATTGATTGATATGTTATATTGCATGTATACGACTGTATTGATTGACGTGTTATATTGCATGTATACGACTGTATTGATTGATGTGTTATATTGCATGTATGCGACAGTATTGGTGATGTGTTATATTGCATGTATACGACTGTATTGATTGATGTGTTATATTGCATGTACACGACTGTATTGCATGATGTGTTATATTGCATGTACAGACTGTATTGATTGATGTGTTATTTTGCATTCGACTGTATTGATTTACATGACATATTGCATGTATACGACTGTATTGATTGATGTGTTATATTGCATGTATACGACTGTATTGATTGATGTGTTATATTGCATGTATACGACTGTATTGATTGATGTGTTATATTGCTTTTATTACATTTAAGCAAATGGCAGTTATATACGTGTGTCATTCAGTTTTTATTGGGAGAGAAATTCTTCAGAATAAGAGAAACTGGAAAACGTTCTCACTCAAAGCCTGGTAATTGGTGATAGAATGAAAATTCCAAAAGTTAATCGACATTATATTTACCTATGAATTACCAATGTTCGATAATAATAATATGGTCAACAGATGAATAATCGATAAGTTAATTCCAGAAAACTAGTATTGAATGCCGTTAAACCTTTTGATAAAACGCGACGAAACTTTGTTGTTATCGCTTAAATCCATAAAACGGTATATTGATTATCTTATAAGTAAATGATTGAAGCTAGATATAGTAACATAAATCAGTGTTACTTTCGCTCCGCCCACTGGCCACCTGGCATTGTTTGTCCAAAAAATAAAATGTAACTTGTTTCCTTGAGGAAAATGGCGGTGTAGTATTCAATATCGATCGCTGATTAGAGTACATGTATCTACTTGTTTGATGACAGATCAATAAAATCAGAGTCCATAAAACAAACCGTAAAACAGTGTTAAACTTTTGTTACTACTTACATCAAATTTTATTATAAAGGGTTACTTCAGAATGTGAGTAGAATCACATTTTTACTTATTGACACACGACGTCATCCGCATGCAACCGGGGCAATTTTCTGGCACGAAGTATTTGGACCGAGCGGGATTCGAACCCATTGGCAAGTATATCAACGGTGAAAGTTAAATAACACCGTCTTAGACCACTCTACAACGGATTAACAATTTACATTATTTAACAATTCAGAAATTATGTAAATATGCAGCAATGCATAACTTTAAACAGTGATCCAAATCTTAAATGCATTTACTAATTGCATTGCATTTTGATTTTGTTATACATTTTGTCCCGTCAAAACCATAAACTCACATTTGACCCCTTGTCTCAAAATTGTGCTACAGGTACAAACGTATTTTAATACAAAATTTAATGAAATAAAAAAGATTATAAAGACATGTGACACGGGTATCGGTAACACATGCGACATGCGTTTAATAGATTATAAGATTGTACATCACGCTATTATTAATACCCCAAGCGTCATTGATAAAGTGATTTTGTCATTCCCCCATTATGACATATGTATGATTTATGGCCACTAAATCAAATGTGAAATTTAATGGCGACAATAATGCTAATGCTGTGTACAAGAATTTTTGACAGAATTGTGAAATGTGATGATAAATTGAATTGAGAAAAAAATGGTTTACGTATAAATTTTACATATTAAGATATTAATTCTGTCATTCAAACATTGCCCGTGTTAAAAAGTGCAAATATATAATAAAAGAATAAAAAAGCAACGAAGAATTAAAAATGGAAATAGAAGAAGTGGAAAGAAAAGAAAAAGAAGGAAATAAGAACATGATAAAAAGGGAAAAGAAAGAAAAGAAGTCAATAAATCGTTTAAATACGGAACATCATTTTGGATATACGATGAGAGAGAGAGAGAGAGAGAGAGAGAGAGAGAGAGAGAGAGAGAGAGAGAGAGAGAGAGAGAGAGGAGAGAGAGAGAGAGAGAGAGAGAGTGAGGAAGGAGAGAGAAGGAAAATAATAAAACAAAATCTAAGCAACAGGACGAAGTATTCAAAATACACATCCACCAAGGGACACAATTACTGTAAGAAATCATTATAAGGACAATAGAGGGTAGGAAAGGTAAGTTGTAGAGTCCACCATCAGCGAATTCAAACCCAGATAACGGAATCACAATGGATCCAACGGAACACACTGACATATCATCACGACATTCTTTGTTTCGGAGTTATGTCACTTTTGTCGCGTCCAAAAACGGAACACACTGGCAAATCATCACAATAACGGAACACACTGACATATCATCGCGACAATCTTTGTTTTGGAGTTCTGTTACTTTTGTCGCGTCCAATAACGAAACACACTGGCATATCATGACGACACTCTTTGTTTCGGAGTTCTGTCACTTTTGTCGCGTCCAATAACGCAACACACTGGCATATCATCGCAACACTCTTTGTTTCGGAGTTCTGTTACTTTTGTCGCGTCCAATAACGGAACACACTGACATATCATCGCGACACTCTTTGTTTCGGAGTTCTGTCTCTTTTGTCGCGTCCAATAACAGAACACACTGGCATATCATCGCGACACTCTTTGTTTCGGAGTTCTGTCACTTTTGTCGCGTCCAATAACGGAACACACTGACAAATTATTACGACACTCTTTGTTTCTGAGTTCTGTCACTTTTGTCGCGTGCAATAACGGAACACACTGACATATCATCGGGCTCTTTGTTTCGAAGTTCTGTCACTTTTGTCGCGTTCAATAACGGAACACACTGACATATCATCGCTACACTCTTTGTTTCGGAGTTCTGTCACTTTTGTCGCGTCCAATAACGGAACACACTGACATATCATCGCGACACTCTTTGTTTCGGAGTTCTGTCACTTTTGTCGCGTCCAATAACGAAAAATATTTCTTTAGATTCTGATTTAAATCACAATTGAAATACTATAAGTTAGATAAAAAAGAGAACGTTTGACAAAGTCTAAGTGTTTGTATAGTTTTTATTTCATTTGCATAAACCTCTTTTAATCTAGTCTAGTCGCCTCTTCTACAGCTTAAGCATCACTATATTTCACATAGTTATATGGACAACGTGTCACAATGCAATCATTCACTAATGCTTACATTTTTATGAAAACATAAATTTAGATTTCTATTTTTGACGTTTCACAGGTGCAACGTATGTCTCATGTGTTAACGAAACTTAACCACTTTAAGTGTGGAGCAAGTTAAAAATATATTGCAAAAGTAACACAGCTATGTTTAAGACAGGTTTTGTATGTGCACAAAACGTTTATAGACAGGTTTTGTATGTGCACCAAGCGCTTGTAAAGCTATTATCGTTGCAAGTTGTTAACGTATTGCAAAGAAACGTATGAAATCAGAAATTTCCATACATAAAAATAAAAAATGCATTCAAAACGCACCATTTCGGAGTTAAAACACTACACTTAAACAGACTGATCAATTATTAGTATAAGTTTGACAGTAAACCTTCCCCAGTATGAAATTCTAATGGAGAAATAGTTTTGAATTTATCTTCTATATCAACCACGAATAAAGCAATATAAACATAATACGTTATAACAATCCCCATCAAAACTTATTATGTGTTCAGTTTTTTATTTTTCAAAACCGACACCTAGACCTTGTTCAACTTTAAGCCAGACGCGCTCCGACTGTGTGAGAAATTCGATACAATATTAACACCATCGATGTAAGAAAAGCATCCGTGTTATGCAACACTAGAAGTTAAGCAAACACATGATGAATACCTCAAACTGAATACATCACATGTGATCGACTGTACTACGATAGCAGTATTGTAAAACGATAGTTTAACACAATAAGAAATATTACCCTAGACTGTGCTCGCGAACGTATTGTCAAGTGAGATACAATACATTAAGGTTGAAAGATTGGGTATAATTCAAATCTAATCATGTGAAATAATTAATTAGTTTACTACAGGACATCTGTATGGAGCTATAAGAAAGATAACATATCTAGTTAAACGCATGGATCGGCAGATCGTCAAATTATACTTTGGTTCGTACTTAAATATTTAGGCAAAGAGAAATCAACGATTACAGTGGTAATACCAATAGAAATGAAAGAAAATATTGAATTAAAAACGGTAGTGTGAGTTCAACAGATTCAACAAAAACTTAAGACAGTACAAAACAACTACGGTGTCAAATGATAAATAGATATTTTGTCATGGTGGCACTAGAAAGAATTATAGCTTCGGTTATAGATATGTAGATAAATCTATGTCGAGTAACAGTTGTTTTCTTAAAATGGTCTAACGAGTTAAACGAGGTCTGAGAACTGACATGCATAAACGAAAATAAAAAGTAAAAACTTTTAAGGAGACAGTTGACGTTCAAATGCAAACAGGTGTGAGTGTGTGACGCGTGTATTATAACCCCCCTTGATATATCTCGTTTCGCTAAAGGCTTGCATCAATTATTTAAAAAAAAAATAGCTTTAGTTATAACAGTACTCTGATATGGAAGGAATGCTTTACCAGTATCTATAAGACATCTTAAACGTCAATATAAAATTTACGTTATCAAATCACCTAATAAATGATATTTGTTGCTGTTTGTATGGAATAGTATAAATGTACATATGTATAAATGCTAGATGCGTGCTTTGCTAAATTTATATTTGGCACAAAGTATAGTTGTATTTATACATTTCAATTTGTTAATATAACATTGTAATGTTCTATATGTTGTTGAAGAAGACCATATTGAAAATATGATATGTAGCTTAAATTCAATAGTTATTAAAAAAATGATCGATTAATTGATGGAAGAGTTATCGTCATTTTTTGCCATCGAGGGCTAACAGACGATCAGTAAATCTAACCACTGTTCCCGGGGATTCCGAAAGGTTAACAAGTACTCCAGCTTCCCCTCTCCGCTAGTAACTGATAACTTCCCCACTTGAATCAGCGGTAAGAGACGAATGATAATGAGACACAATGTCATATATCAATCATCACTGTTGCCGGGCGGGGATTCGAACTCACGTAAGCTGAGTTTCATGAATGAACAACTAGGTATACAAGTATGTAACGGATGACGGTCTATATAATATGTAAACACAACCACTCATATGAACATAACTAATAAAATGGAAAATGCTAACTAATAGTATAGTACACAAGTATATGTAAAATAAGTAAGTACTTAACCACTAGCGTGTAACTGTATTGCGATGAATACTAAATTTAAACAAAACGTACCGATAACTGATAGAAAGTCACTGTATAGTATAGAATTGATTGAATACCTTAAAGTAGCAAGTTTTGTTGATTAACGGTTGAACAGTACCGCACGGATGATAGTTAACGATGTGTGTTACAATTATTATGTCGTTATTCGGTTGTTTCTACTTGAGACAGACCGCAGCTGTCTGGAATTTTGTGCTTTCAGAGATATTTTCATCAGATATAATTGTGGCGCTAACAACTTTACCTTATATTGCAGAGTGAAACCACGCGAACTCAATTCAAAAGATGGATACACTTTCAAAGAATGCTTACTTATAAAGAAACAAAAAGCATGACCTTAAATTGCAAAAACAAACAGACAACCAAATAAGTAGGAATAGAACATAGGAACAATATATGAAGAATGCTAACTGTCAAGGCACGGAAAATGGCATTTATATGCAAAAGAAAACAAGTGAATTTTAGTTATAACAGTACATTAATATGGAATTCTATACCAGTTCATAATTATATAAGACAATATTCACTCATTAAAATGTTAATATGAAAATTACCTCTCCACTGAACTTACAAAATGGTATGCATTGCTTTTTGTATGATATAAGATAAATGTATATATATGTATAAATGCTAAGATGCATGCATGTATCACTAAACTGAGTGTTTGTCGTAAGTATATTTGTACTTATAAATATTAATTTGTTGATATAATATTGAAATGCTGTTAATGTTGTAGGAGACCTCATTGATAACATGACGGGTGATTTCAATAGTATTATGTCATAATGTGTTTATCTAAAATAAATAAAGATATTTTTAAGATTATTACTATTACTTACATCACTATATTACTAGTATCATCATCACTATTATTAACTCAATCAAAAAAGAACCGGAACGAATTTGCGGTACGAATAGTATGACTTTGAAATGCTAAAACAAACCAATCTCATTCGATTCAAAAGAGGGACAACCTACCAAAAATGCTTGCTGGAGAAGCTCAACTGAATACGAAAAATGAAAACAAAGGAAGTGAACTCAATTCAAAAGAAAGACAAGCTAACTCCGAATGCTTAATTGAGATGTGCAACTGAACACATTGCCTACAACTTGAAAAACAAACGTCGTAAGCTCAGTTCAAAAGAAAGATAAACGAATCCAGAATGCTTACTGTAGATGCGCAACTGAGCATAGCCTAAAATTGAAAAATAAACGCAGTGAACCCAAGGCAAAAAAGATGACAACCCAACCCTGAATGCTTAGTGGAAAGGCACAACTAAACATGGCCGAAAACTTGAAAACCAAACGACATGAACCCAATTCAAATCAAGGAAAAACTACTCCAGAATGCTAGTATCAGGATATGGCCTAAATTGAAAAGCAAACGAAGTGAACCCAATTGGAAAGAAGGCGATACTAATCCAGAATGCTTACTTGTGAGGCAGGCTGGTGACAAATGACAAACGAAGTTACAACATGACATTGCGTCTATTATTAAACAACGTGACATGTTAACACAGCGGGACCTTGTTAATGAATGAATTAGAGATTAGGACTTCGTTAGCAAGGCAATAAATACTGTCCTAAAATAAGGAAATGTAACAAGCCGTTATATACACCACTAGCCGTTACGTTTGTAGTATTTTATGTTACTACCTTACATGGTATATTTTCAATGTTTAAGACATATTAATCGAACTATTGACCGCTGTTTTGCCATAAATGATCCTACAATAAAGGTAAGCAATTTCACGTAATGTATCAATATACTGACCTTGAGGTCAGTTACTTAGCTATCTCTTCTTCTACTAAAGTGTTTCAACTGAGCATGGGAACATAGATTGAGGAAAATATGGAGCACTTATGGCATCAATGTGCTATGTGCTTTCATGGTTCATATACACATAGCACATATATACTATTTGGGGTCGATATGTCAAATTGTTTAAACCTCAGGAAATAAATAAGTATGATCTTAGTCAGTAACAGTTAAATCTCTGAAATCTCCGAATAAATATATTATTTTTTTTATGAGAGGTTCAATGAATAAAATATGTTTTTACATCATTGATGTACTATTTGACCGACTTTATTTAGTGCTTGTGTTTTATTTAGCCTTTAGAACATGTATTGAACAGAACAAATTATATACAATAATAACATTATTTGTAAGTGTTCAAATGAACCAATATAACACGAACTGGTTCAGTACAATAATAACATTATTTGTAAGTGTTCAAATGAACCAATATAACACGAACTGGTTCAGTACAATAATAACATTATTTTTAAGTGTTCAAATGAACCAGTATAACACGAACTGGTTCAGTACAATAATAACATTATTTGTAAGTGTTCAAATGAACCAAGATACTTCAATAGAACAATAGAAGATACACTTTTAATTTACTCAACTACATACTAGTTCAGCTAGCCAAAAAATATTTTAACCTGGCCAAAACTAGAAAAGTTAAGAAAGCAATTACTTTAACTAAATCGTCCATCTCAGTGAAAATTAGATTAAGATATTATCGGTAAACCAACCCAAATTAAAGCAATTATTACATGCCAACATATATCGAATATCAGAGCATAATCTTAGTTAACAATGGCATTCAGCCTCGCTCTATCCCTACAGGTATATCATAAAACAAGACGTTGTGAACAAAAATGGTTCCGACATATTTTTCCATTTTTACATTCGTGTTATTCTTTTTCCAATAAACTGGATATACCACATATAACTAAATATGTGTTGAAAATGGCGTTAAACTTCATTTAAAAAATATTCATGTACACATCGAGAGCATAGTGAAAATTAAGTCTAACTCAATATAGAGAAAATGTAGATATACTTGATTCTCGCTTAGCATCCAATACATAAATCATAAATACAAATATGAATTGTTTGGTGTAGGTCAACTTATACCACTATTTTATTTAAATACAACTCATTTAAAATATTCAGTATATTCCCCGTTCTGTTCAGTTTCGTCTATAAAACTGTATAAATACAGTTATTTATTTTCTAAAACCGCTCGTTCGGAATCGACAATATTGCCTGAACAAACCAGCAACCTTTATAAATGACAGATGTCCTTGCGATCATAAAACACATTAAATGTGTCGATTCACGATAACTTATGGGTAAATATCAGAATCAAGTGATACCTATCTATTTTATAAAGACGTACGTGTGAAAAATGCTACATAGCTATAAACGAGGCAAAATAACATAAAACACATTTAGAGAGCGCCCTAGCCTCGGGGTAACAACAGTTTGATCTGATTGATAACGAATGTAAATTACTTTTATAATAGTCGATGTCATTCACAGGAACTGTAGAAACTTTTAATTTATATCTACATTTGATGGAGAAAACGTTTTTGACATAAATAATTTGATTTGAGAAATTCTATTCAAAATTGAAAGAAGAATAACAGTTACTGTATCTCAAGAGAAAATTTGAATTTGGAGTCGAGACAACAAAAGATATATCATTTAAGGTACACCCGCTGATGTTGAAATAGAGTTTTACTTATGCTTAGGCATTGCTTGTTTGTTTGCATATTTAGCGTCATTTTTATGCCGTCGATGGCTAACAGACTGTCAGTTAACCTGAATACTCGTTCCTAAGATCCTGGAAGATAAACCAGTACTCGAACACTCTTATCTCCGTAAGTTACTGATAACTTTCTTACTTTAATCAGCGATGAAAAACGAATGACAATGAGATGCAATATCGTATATCTGTAATAACGGAGACTGTGATCGGGTGGGGATTCGAACTAAAGACCCCTGGAGTGATAGGTAGACGCGCAACCAATGGGCCATCCAGGGCCTGGCATCTTCTTATAGTGAACTACATTGAAAGTGATATATTATTTGTGTCTCATTAACAAACAATCCAAGTGTATAATTATAATGAGTAATCGATTAAGTGGTTGGGGGATGAATTTCATTGAAACCACAAGCCCCAAGGCCGTTGTTGTCTGTGTACTCAATTTATAATAACTAACCATTGATAAACAATAAAAGTGCAATAAGAATATGACAATCATTGAAACTTCCAGAGAGAAAAAAATGAGTCATTCATTCATGTGCATGTTACAAGAAACATAGATAAACCACAAAACTTTGATTCGGATCTTGTATAATCGCTCTGAACTCGTAAACCTTCATACAAACAACCAAAATGATTCAAACGCCCACTTATCTACCAACCTTACTCCAGAAAAAAAACCACTGAAACATAAACGACAATAATGACGAAAGAAACAACAGTAACAGCAATGATAGCAGGTTGGGGTGGACTATACTCACTTTAATGACTTAAAATCAAGTAATTGCATAGTTAATAGATGAATAAAAACAGCAACAGATTAAACAACACATACATGTTCTGTACTTAGTGCATACTAATACTGAAATATATAACTGGCAAGTTAAAGCCCCAACGGCCATATAAAAGCTACAATATGCCTCTGGGAAGGTTTTATCAATTCTATGCGAGAATCCTTTTTCAATATTTCACAGTCACAACTTCATTGTTTTTGTTATAATTTTGCAAACTACTAGATAATTGTTGTTGGTTTAAACATATTTATTCATTCAAATTTACATACATACAAATCAGTATAAGTATAAATAAGGATTAGAACGGAAGATAAATCTTATAGAGTTCTTCTCCTTAATTATTATATGTTAATTATTGTTGTTAATACATTTAATAGACAAAAGCATATTTTCGGAAAGAGTTTTGGCTATATAAAATGTTGCAGTTAAAAATAAAGTTTAACTCCAACAAAATTTGAAATCTGATGGAGGAGCTTGTGAATTCATGCACTCTTAAATGAAAACAAATACACATGTATCTGTGTTTGTATACTCTCTACAGTTGACTGTCATGGTTTTGTTTTAGCACACTCTACCATAACTGACAGAGAAAGAATACAGGTGTTGCACCTTAGCCACTCCTACATCATTTTCTACCAGGGCAGGAAGTTTTGAGCCTTTAAGACATTCATTCATATAAAGAAACGAATCTAACAGTTGAAGATGGTCAAGCGTATAAACTCAACGATATCATCGGATACTATTGTTATTGGTCATAAATGGCGAGTGGGTGATTGATTGTTTACGAGACAATAACCTCGGCCCTTGTCTAAGTCACGACACACAGATGTGTCACTCGGACGGACCTCAAGTGTCACTTTATTACTTAATTCGTCATCTTCGTGGAATTATTTGATTTATTGTCACCACAAAAAATATCAATTTCACACCAACAATATCGTGTACCACACCGTGCATGCAGTGAACATGTATGTTTATTTATTGTTTTCTCAAATGCGTTCTCCAAACAGTAAACAACCAAAATGAAATCAAAGTAATATCTTATGAACGAGAAGATATAAATTAATCACACAATGATGGTTTCTTTGTACAACGAGATGTTTATTTTATCTTGGCAATGATAATATGCCATAAGTTCAGCAAAACACATAGGATATATGACAGAGCCAAAATTAAAGGAAACAGTAACGGAAGACATGGTCACATACCGAATGATGAGTTTATTTAAAAAAATCGGGTTATTTGTATATACATACAGAATCAAAATCGACATCTACTCTGCAATGAGTTTTATGCACCAATGAGTTTTATGCACCAACGTAATCATTGGTTATCAACCCCGCCCCATCCCCATCACCCAAATACATGATAGTGCTTACCTATATATACACTACTGCAAAACACACAAAAAAATAACCTACGATTGGAGTTTAAATCAATCCGTGCTAGCTTGCACTATCAGGGGCGTTCCTAAGCATATTCCTATACGCCCGGGCGTATAACTAAAGAGTTGAATGTGGAAAATAAAATATCAATAACATATAATCAAAACAATAATAAAATGTTGTAATAATAAATCTTAGAAATAGTTTTTGCCGTACATGGGAAGGTATTGCCGACAATAGAGTCATCACCCAAATCCAATTACCTGTACAACAATGCCTTATCCAATCAAACGAATTGTGTGAGGTGAGCAGATGTAACAGATGTCTTTTTGAATAGACAAGACAATTTCTGATTGGACAAAGACGGGAATGACATGAGACATTATAATTATACACGGCCCATGTGTTTACATTGACCTTTGGCACTGCCCGCCACGGACGCTTCAAAGCCCGTATTGTGAGTAAAATCGACTCTTCAAGATCAACCCAACTACAGCGTCTTTCAAGATATAACGACCTACCCAATCGGCTTATCTTACGTTTCAATTGAATTGGTACCGACAAATAAAGAGAGTCTAAATAAGATGTTACCAACACCATAGCAGAATTAATTGATTTGAACTGATTTTATCATAATCAAATTGATTATTATCTAAATTGTGTATTTAGATCATCACCGAAACCCGAATGACAAACGTTTTCATACAGCGCTTCTCCAACGGGACTCATCTCTCTAACACCATGTTCTTTCTTTATTGTTAATTTATGTATGTCCCCATTAATCAGCTATTTACCCAAGTTTTTTCAATGAACAGGGCTATATTTACTTTGTTCATATAAAAAGTTTTGAGCTCTATGGCGGACCACCTCTTAGATAACTGTGTTTGTTACAACCGTGTCCTTATCTTCGCTAAAATAGTATAATACACAATTTTATAGATGAACTGAGTGAACAAACATAATTTTATTGAGGGATATTTTTATCAAAGACATCTAAATAAAACTTCATGTCATGGCAATCACAATGTAAGCAACGCGATTAATCCAACATGCAAGCTTGCTGGACAGTTTAAAGTATCGTCTAGTGTTATTTTGGTCAACCTTTTTGTCTAAACTGAAAGCAGTGGTATCGCTCTCTATAAGAAAGAGAATATATCTATAAATATTTGAACTAGTATGGTTAAATATTCGTCGTTGCTATAGCTACGGAGATACAACAATAATAGATAATACAACCAGTCAATTTTTTTTATCAAACTTACACCGATTTTAGGGATGTGAGTTTTATCAAAGTCCATTAGGCCTATCCTATATATATAGGACCATCATCATTGCTTTTTACAAAATGTTGATATTAATGCAAGTTTCCATAGAACTGGGGCAAGTTTGCCAAGGTAAAAAAACTCAGTTTCAATGAAACAATGATTGAATACATTAAACGCCATCAAACGCTCCATTAATGGACCATTGCTAAAGCCAGGCGGAGAGAGATGACTGTCATTACGGATTAAACCTTGTTATATATGTTTTATCATAAATAGTTCATATTTTGAATACACGTTTCATATAAAATTACATTATTATAATAAGTTAACCCACCTTTCTACCGGC
Organism: Panopea generosa; assembly: GCA_029582155.1. Lineage (NCBI taxonomy): Eukaryota > Metazoa > Mollusca > Bivalvia > Adapedonta > Hiatellidae > Panopea > Panopea generosa. Next base: position 35,291,796 of record CM055903.1, on the reverse strand, counting down.
TTTATTGTTATGTCTATTCATTAAAGATCTCGCTGTTTGTTCGAAATTTCTTGCATCAAGGAATTTTCTTGTTAAAGTGAGTCCATACCGAATATCTGCACTACACCCGCCCCATTTCCAGCCCTTGGGCTTATCTTTTGTTTCTAGTTTGGAATTATCACAACCACACTCGTCCAAACTGCCCACACTGCATGCCTGTGTTATGGCATACACAACACCGGAAGAACTTATTGCCGTCCAAAACGCCGCCTCCCGGCTTGCTGAAATGATAAATATAAACATAAATATGAATAGAATACATAGAAATGTCTAACAGGAGACCAGCATTCAAAAGGACAACCCATCATAACAGTATAGCACATAATTAACGGTGCAGGAGTGAAAACCCATGACATATTTTTGATATTCATCACTCGGTGTGTTCCGTATAACGTAAAAAAAACCCCACTACTTTCCAATTGACCCAAATACATAAATGACGTTGATTTGTCATGGTAAAACTATGATGACGTTATTTTTTAGACGTTACGTCATACATTGACTCACGGAAACCTAATATGGCCGATTTATTCTGGTTCCTTATAGAGGTAATTTGTTAAATAAAAGGAAATGATGTAATGCTCGGTGCCATTTTGAATAATTTAATAATAAATGAGCACACATGTAAGCTCCTCTTTCTCTATACTTTATGTATGTGTGTGCATCCGACTTCGCTCCTCCATGATCACGACGTTGTCACGATATAAACAGCAATAAAAACACAAATATACGAGCCAGAAATGAGATCGATACTCATTTTTTTATTATTTCAACACATTTGAATTTCGAACTAGATCTGGCATCGATATTCCATACCAAGCTGGTGAATATCGAACTAGATCTGGCATCGATATTCCATACCAAGCTGGTGAATATCGAACTAGATCTGGCATCGATATTCCATACCAAGCTGGTGAATATCGAACTAGATCTGGCATCGATATTCCATACCAAGCTGGTGAATATCGACCTAGATCTGGCATCGATATTCCATACCAAGCTGGTGAATATCGACCTAGATCTGGCATCGATATTCCATACCAAACTTGTGAATATCGACCTAGATCTGCCATCGATATTCCATACCAAGCTAGTGAATATCGAACTAAATCTGGCATCGATATTCCATACCAAGCTGGTGAATATCGACCTAGGTCTGATATCAATATTCAACATCGTGATCGCGAATATCGAGTCAGGTCTGGGATCAATTTACCTTTTTTTAAACAGATTAGAATTTCGGCCTAGATCCGATATCGATATTGTAATATGGGTATAAATGAGAAAATCCATAACATGGCCGATAGAAACATTTGGTAATAGAGGTCAGAGGTCAGACCCGGCTTGTTTATTAATTGATTTTTTATGTCAGATCTGGATCGAAATTCGAATGTTTTGTAAACAAATGAATATCGATTTCAGACCTGGCTCGTTATTCGCGATCACGATGTTAAATATCGATTTCAGACCAGGCTCGATATTAAAATGTGTACTGACTTAAGACGGGTCTGTGACACCCTTTACACCATCGGAATGATTTATTGTGTTTTCAACCGTGCTATGTAAGAACATTTAGGTATATAAATGGAGAAGTTTAGACTGTAACTCACATTGTTTCCAAATGATTATGTAATATATTAATGTATTGAAAAGTTTCCTTTGATAACACATTATATTGTGTTTTTTTATAAGTTTATAAAATCAGTAATTCATATAAGTATAAAGGAAATTTAAGCTTTTTACTGAAATTACACGCTGTAAAATAAGGGGTAATAAAACAAGTTGTCAAATTCTATACACCTTAGCAGAAAATATATTCATTCACTTGTCATCACTTCGTACATTTTGACACCGTCAAAATTAACTTTTTAGAATATTCATTCTTACATGTTTGCCTGTATGTATTTTTTTTCGGCTGTGATATATAAACAAGACATTTGGTAAGGTGAGCTAATGTACTAACGGGTCACCTAAGTCTCTTTGTGTATTTTAAATGAGAATGAATGTTAACTCATAACCAATCATCCAATTCTTAAGGATGACGAAAGACACGTCAGAAATGCAATTCGAGAGTTACTCGAGAACTTATTGCACCTGCCCTGGGACAGGTTGGCTTTATTGTGAGTTTATGTACCGTCTTCAACGTCAAGTTTAATGCTTCCGAATGATTTCAATACGTAATATTAAATAAAGCACACAAGCAAATTTCTGAAACTTAATATATGTTGTTTTTGTGTTAAAAGTTTATAATACTATATTCGTGTTTGTTCTTTTATATGCTATAGTGTAGTACGCTCTCTGTATTAAATATATAGCGTATTTCGTAATCGGAGTAGATGTAAATACAGTTTAAAAACCACCTCGTCAAACATGTCACCCAGAGATTTATATAGGCGCGCGGCTGTGTCACGTAATCACCAGCAAGGTAATGGTTATAGATATAAAACTATAAACTACAACTTGCTTATTAGAGCATACGTTAATTAAGGTGGTCTTTAATAGCCCAATGGTTTAGTTAAGCGATCACCCTCGTCCATAAAGAGTTCGTGGTCTAGTGGTAGAGCATCGCACAAAGGATCGGTGGTCGTGGGTTCCATTTATTGTTGTGTAGGAACATTTCAATTGCTTAAAATGTAAATTCGTTTAACAAAAGGATGATAATTGTTTACATATCAAAACACATGGAATAACTATTTCAGTGTAATTCATCATTGTATTTTCACCACGATCGGCTTTTCAAGACGTGAAATCACAAAATTTCCGTCACATATTTGTATACGTCACATTAGAGTTGGAGGGGGTAGGAAATGCACGTGGAACGGGGTGTATATGATGACTTTTCCGTGTCCCCCCCCCCCCCCCCCATTCCCCAACTTCAGTCATAATACAGCTAATTATAGTTTTATCTAAATAATTCCAATCTCACCTTCATATGTTTTTAAAAGTATTTTCATTGGATAACTTCTATTTTTCAATAAAAAACCTTGAGCCGAATTCTTTTCTTTTTTTTTACTTAAATTGGACTATAAGGATTAAAATTCATATGTTTTAGTATGCTTGTGTAAAGAATGTCGACTCATGCACACATTTTACATAACGTCTTTTCGATTCGTGCGTGATTCAACATCTTTATACATAAAAAAAACAGAAAAAAAATTAATCCTATTGTAAATGGTGAACGTGCAATAGCTTCCACGACGAAATAGTACGTGGTCTAGTGATTGATCACTGAACCGATGATCGGAGCGTCGTGGGTTCAATCCTCAGTCAGGAGCTATGTGTGATGTCCTTAAGCAAGACACATTTTCCGCATATGCTTAGTACTGGTACCATCCAGAAAAATTTCGAGCGCGATTTGACTAAGTTGTGAGAATTTGTTTAACAATCGAAGTATAAAAAATAATTTTAAACTAAACCGCTTTGAGTTTTAAATAGATATGTATATATACGATTAAACACTTGTATTAATTACGTCAATTTTTTATTATATCTCGAAACTTTTAAACACACATACTTTCTAGATTGAATTTTATTTTAAACACTGAATACCAATTCACGTACGACAGACAGAAATAGGAACGAATCACTCAATGAAAGGTACCAAAAATAAACGAAGGACAACGTTCTGCTTATTGAATTACCAATCATATATTGTCTACATATTTGCCATAATGAAAAATTATAATTGAATTATTTGACGAGATACTTACAAAAATAGATCTTATCTTTAGTAATAGATAAAAATGTAAGCCTTAGAATTATCTGACAGTGTAATTTCACAATTAATGAGAGGTGTCGTCTCTAATAATATCCATATTGATGAGATGGACGTAGAACAAGTCGTTGTCAGTAAATATCCTATTCCCTTTGTCAATATCATCGGACATGTGACAAGTCCCTACGTAGAAGATTTTTTCAACAATTTATTTTTAATTTGTTTTAAAGTAATTTTAATGTGTTTAAAAAGTCACAGTAGCAATTTATTTCGATATAATGTGTGATATACGACATAATATATATATGGACACAATATAAGAGCCTTTAATACATGTATATCCCATGTGTCCGCCGTTATTCTGGACATTGACTTAGCCATAGCAATACTTTGAAACCAAGACATATATAAATTTACTGATTTATACTGGTTCATGGAAGACCACAGCGTGGTCTAGTTGTAAAGCGTCCGCCTCACATGTGGAAAGTCGTGGGTTCGATCCCCAGCCGGGTCATACCAAAAACTTGAAAAATGATACTAAAGGCCTTACGCTCAGCATTAAGAGGATAGTTCTAGGTCTGGTCGGCCCCGTGTATGTATAGTGTGACTGGGTGGAGTATCATACCATGTGTCTGCTGCATGATACTTGAATTTTGCAGCGCTAAAAGTACTGTCTCAAGTAGACACCTTGGCGATATGACTGGGAACGACGCTAAGTACCATACAACAACTACATCAACTGGTTCGCGTAAGACAAATGTTACTGCCCACATAAACATTAGCGCATTGAGCTTGAAAATATTTGCTTAGAAAGGAAAATGTTGATAAAACTCCGCCCTGGTAGCAATATATGCGTTGCTTTAGTAACAACGTTAACTCCGCCCTGGTAGCAAAGTATGCGTTGCTTTAGTAACAACGTTAACTCCGCCCTGGTAGCAAAGTATGCGTTGCTTTAGTAACAACGTTAACTCCGCCCTGGATAGCAATACATGCGTTGCTTTAGTAACAGCGTTAACTTGTAAACATATATCAATTAACTGCGCATGCGTGACCCCGACGCTATTTTTAATAAACTTCATAAAACATATCGGATTATATTTTTCTCCCATACATTACACAAGAATCCACCCGCATTGTCAGCAAAACAAACAAGTTAAATATAAAACGGTAGAATTGAACCAATCTCGTACGAAAGTTTCGCATTTATAAAATTGAATACCATTTAACGAAAAGTAAATATATTAGGCAATTGTGATCTTGGGAAAGTTTTTTTTGGCAATATTGTTTTTAAGGACCATAGTATGAAAAAATGTTATATTGAATGCTAGTCGGCGGTAGTATCTTTTTATCAATAAAATAAAACAAATATGAATAAGCCTTTTATATTAATATAAAAAATGTTTAATCTGTTTACTCCATAGTTAAGATAGCGTTTGTGACCTGGATATGGGTTTGTATGTACCCATAGTTCATATATAACGTCTCATTACCCCTTTCTCACCACGGTAACACGATTCTTACACTTTAAAAAAGTCTTATATAATTTGGTGCTGAAATATTTTCCAAACAGTTAAAAGTGGTTGTAATTTCTTGCTGCAGATGAGTAGAGCAAAAGTTGACATAAGCATATACTGCAATAAGACACCACTGGTGTTAAAAACGTGACTTTGATAGGTTTTCAACATATGCATGTATTTATGAGCATTTGATGACTTTTCTTTTTAAAAAAAATCTTAGGGTGTCACTGCACCCTCTTTTAAAAAAAACAAGCTGGTCAACTTACCGGTTATTGTGTATTTTTATGTTTGGATACATGCCTGTCATGAAAAAATACTTTAAAAAGAATTCTATGTGGATTTCTTTTTACAGTGGAAATCCTAGACCTTACTTTATATAGAACAAAGAACAAAATTCAACTGTGTTGTGAAACCTATACTGACCGACAAAATGTTTCAGCAATACAAATCCACGTTTCGTTCTTTAAAATTGAACACCATTTAGGGAACACCGAATGTCAAAATCTAGTGAAATAAGTACTTGACGATTAAAACTTCTTTCCCCATCCCCACCACCCCATCAAAAAAAAAGAAGAAAAAAAGAAGTAACATAACAAATACAATAATTAACAAAAAGGAGTGTTCATAAATCTATATAAATTGGAGAAAGAAAATTAATAAGATTTACACGAGATATTATTGAATATGTCTATGCTCGTTTTAAGTTATTAAATGTTACTAACTTATCAAACGCTTCTTCTACTGTGTGAATTGTTTTAAAGTTTTGGAAGTAGAATTATGATTATTAATTGTTAAAAGCAATAGAGCCATTTATGAAAAGTATAGCTTCTCAACAAATATTGCTGTAAGTCGTAACACACCCGTTGGAAACAGAAATGCTTCCGGCGGGTCATGACATAATGGCGGTTATAAATAATCATTGTTTCTTTTATATTGAAAAGGCATTTTCCATATTTTAATGCTCATTTTCTTATTTGAATGTCATTATTAAAGTATTTGAACATTATGAAAACATTGTAGAACAAAAATAATGCTTGAAAATTTGGATATGAATAAACAATTTCTGAAGTCTGCTTTCACTTTGTCAAGTGTGCAAGCTGAACAGAAAAAATACTGCTCTCGTTATATTTTAGTAGTGCAGAGGTTGACAAACAATAAAATGTAAGTTTCACTTCTTTCATTTTGGTCTCTCTATAAATGACGAGCATGCACAGTTTTTATTTACTATAGAAGTACACAAATCAATGGTGGGCTTACACCTATGGAGGTCGTGTGGTTCCGGCTAAGAATAGAATCACTGTCGATCTTTGCAGAGGGGTAGGAATCCTCCGAATGGGTGTCATGTTCATTTTATCATTTTTTGTCATGTTCACTATTGTGGTTAAATTATCAACCCTGTGTGATTCCAGGGAGCCATAAGAGATGGCAAGAATAGGATCACTGTGGCTTATGCATGTCGTAAGAAGCGACAAATTGAGTAATACGATAGAATTTGCTGAAACTCTGCGGTTCTGCAAGTATCAAGGTTCTAGGCTCATTCTGCATATTCATTTGTTGATGTATTTGTTTTTAATCTGTATGTTAATTTATTGTTTTTGTACATGAAGTGTGAACCTGGAATCTTCCTTCCTGTTGGCGTCGAATAACCTATAATGTGTTGGTACGCCGTAAAACCCTATTCATTCATTACACCTATGGTGATTCATATGTAATTTAACTTCTTTATGTCAATATAGCATTTGTCGGAACCTCGTACTATATTATATATGCATAAACCAGTGTTTCCAAGTACCCACTACAAAGATGTATAACACAACGTATCCGATACTTTAATTTGACATAGTATTGGAGCTAGAGTGATTCCAAAGATCCGTGTCACGCTTAACGCTGATATACGATTACTGTATGATTAGTCAAAACTATAATTTATATAACCATTTCACCTGAGCTGTCGCCTTAGAGTGTCTTTAGGACAGAAATGGTACGTCTGCCAACAAAACGTCCTTTTAATCAGCGACGATAACAAGCACTAATTTGTAATCATAATTGACTAATTAGCCGAAGAATGTTCAGGTTTTATTTTAACCGCATCTTTTGTTTTAGCATAACCAGCACGCATGCGCTTTTTTGTACAAATTGTTTGGAGTTAAAATGTTCCGTAAATCACAGTTTTCTGCAGTTTAAACTGAGGTGGCACCTAAACAGGTGCTTAAAACTTTATCCTACAAATAATCACTCGGTGATCAAAGGAGGTCAGATATAATTACCAATATGCTAAGCAATTACGCGAATTAACGTCGATCAAACGTATGGAAACACTGGGGATTATGTTATACTAAACGCTCTAAATACAATGATATGTGTACTTGGATTTCCAATGATGCTTTACTCCGCTTTCTGTACATTGGTTACTGCATACTCATTATGTCGCACCGTTGGGACACCGTTGTATAGACAATCTATTGCTGATTGTTATATCAGCACCACAACAACTTTTCAGCTACACATCCATCAGAAGATGTATTATGCAGCATTAGACAGAACCCTCGGGGAGTTTATTGGTATATCAAATGAAAAACTGCTTAGATAGGTTCCATACATCGACGTAGAAAACGTTCTAGATACAGGCGGATGAGACGGTGGATTTTGGTCAAAGCATCCTCTTTTTTATGCATTACATAAAAGTCTCATAAGACGGAAAAAATGGTGCGAAAATGTTTTTTTTTTCTTTTCTTTCTGGACAATATATTTTGAGCGAAATTATTGTTCATAGTATTGCAAAGAGCCTATAATATCATAATTTGGGTACTCTTTTTTAGGAAGGGAGACATTCATTAACAGTTTTTTACTCGAATGAATCTTGGGCAACTATTTCAAATATGAAATATGGTTGATCCCTCTCTTAATACATAAATAGATGACTGAGCATTTTGGTATTTCACTGTTTGTCGGACTCGTACGATGTTATTATTCGGCAATGGCTATGATGTCAGTTTTGATAACACACTTTGACATGTTTCTTATCGCAACATCCATGGGCGAAATACTAACCAAATATAAACACGGGCTATATTTAAAGTTTTGCCAGGTCACCGATCATTGGTTATGTTTGTGTGTTTATAGTATTACCATCATACATGTCCGGTGTACTGACCACATAAGGTGTACTATTTATGGTTATTTATATTTATTTTATTACATATGCACATAATTAAGAAGTCACGTTTATGAGTATAATAATTAGGGTTCATTTGTGTCTTATAACATTCCTACCGATCGTTCGGACAAATATAGTTGACAATAGTAAAAATTACATTGAAATGTAGATCAGAGTTAGCAATCGTAGATCAACATTCAATTAGATTCAGGTCGGAGATCAACATTCAATAAGATTCAGGTCGAAGATCAATATTAAATAACAATAAGATTCAGGTCGGAGATCAATATTCAATAACAATAAGATTCAGGTCGGAGATCAATATTCAATACAATTCAAGTCGGAGATCAATATTCAATAACAATAAGATTCAGGTCGGATATCAATATTCAATAACAATAAGATTCAGGTCGGAGATCAATATTCAATAACAATAAGATTCAGGTCGGAGATCAATATTCAATAAGAATCAGGTCGGAGATCAATATTCAATAACAATAAGATTCAGGTCGGATATCAATATTCAATAACAATAAGATTCAGGTCGGAGATCAATATTCAATAAGACTCAGGTCGGAGATCAATTTTAAACCCAGGACAGCAGCAATCTTAGATCAACATAAAAACATCAATATCTTAGATCAACATAAAAACATCAAGATCTGAGATCAACATTCTAAAAGTAATCGATAAAGTAGAATTTGAATGTTGACTCAGGTCTGCAAAATCGTAGATCAACATTTAAAAACATAATAGATTAAATCAGAATTAAAAATTTGATCAAGGTCTGAAATCGTAGATCAACATTCAAAATAAAGTTTGAAGTTGGAATTTGAATGTCGATCCATGTTTGCAATCGTAGACCAACATTAAAAAGCTAATTGATAAAGGTAGAATTTGAATGTCAGTTCAGTTCTGCAATCGTAGATCAACATTCAAAAAGGTTCAGGTCGGAGAACGATATTCAATGCAGACCCAGGTCAGCAATCGTAGATTAATATTCAATGCAGACCCAGATCAGCAATCGTAGATTAATATTCAATGCATACCCTGGTCAGCAATCGAAGATTAATATTCAAAGCAGACCCAGGTCAGCAATCGTAGATTAATATTCAATGCAGACCCAGGTCAGCAATCGTAGATAAATAATCAATGCAGACCCAGGTCAGCAATCGTAAATAAATATTCAATGCAGACCCAGGTCAGCAATCGTAGATTAATATTCAATGCAGACCCAGATCAGCAATCGTAGATTAATATTCAATGCAGACCCTGGTCAGCAATCGAAGATTAATATTCAATGCAGACCCAGGTCAGCAATCGTAGATTAATATTCAAGGCAGACCCAGGTCAGCAATCGTAGATAAATAATCAATGCAGACCCAGGTCAGCAATCGTAAATAAATATTCAATGCAGACCCAGGTCAGCAATCGTAGATTAATATTCAATGCAGAACCAGGTCAGCAATCGAAGATTAATATTCAATGCAGACCCAGGTCAGCAATCATAAATAAATATTCAATGCAGACCCAGGTCAGCAATCGTAGATTGACATTCAATTAAGTTTCAGGTCAGCAATCGCAGATCAACATTCAAGACGCCATTTTTGGTGACTCACGACTGGTTTCACTTTAGATAACGAACTTTCTTTTTTTCAGCACTTTTTGGAACGTCGCAAACCAGTCTCAAGTTTGAAACTTTCCCGTAAATAACAATTGAATAAAGAAAGAAAATTCGTCCAAAAAATAATCGGTGGTCTCAAGGTGTTCATCATAATGTCACCAGTTCCAGCATATTTCTGAAAGCAATGGCGGAGTTTTTGCATCAAGGGGAGTAATTGTGTATTACCGAAGAGACACCGTTTCGTGCAAAATGTTCCACTCACTGAAATCCCAATTGCCTCTAGGTTACATGCTAATGCGGTTACGGCTCTTACTGATCCAAAAGTAGATAGACTTGTTTTTGATAGAAGTAGCAATGATATAAAGTATAAAGCAAAAAAACGGTTTATATTAAAATGAATAAACAACTGCATACCTATTTCGTGTTGGTAACCAAACAATGAGTCGTGCCTTGAAGCACTAGAGCAGTTCCATCGCATATTTCTGAACTGGAATTGGCATTCATTGATTCCTATTTTAGCCCCTTCTCCGATGACAGCCATAGCGACAGGCCGGCTACGACATATATCCCTCTGTCGAGGTGCCAGACCCGGGATCTTATTACAGATAATGTTGGCCCCGAGAGCCACAACAGATGATAGTGCCCTGCAAAAAGATAAAATGAAAAATAAATATTAATACATCTGGGCAATGTCAATTGCTAGAATTGCCGAGATTTCTCATGATGCTATTCGATGCAAGTTAGACTGATTTTAAACCACTGACCATAGACGCGCATCACAATAATTCGCAGTCAAAGGGTATACAATCAAAGTATCAAAGTTATGACTTTAATAGATATGCATTCGTCTTCCTGATTTGATTGATATTATTGTAGAGTTTAGTTTCTTTTAGGAAACATTTTTTTAAATGACATAGACATTATACAATGTCCAGAATATATTTAACTGTCTGTTGTGTTTTATATGTAAAACATATGAGAGCAAAATGAAGTACTCCCTGTTGATCATTTTGGGCGGTGATCAAAATTGCAAAGCTTGGCCAAACGACATAAGCGGGGCTATATATAACTTTGGCATAACATCCGGCTAAAAATCAAGGGTAACTCTCCCCCAGTACAATATGAACGCTTGATGTTCTGTAGCTCCTAGCAGGAGTCATGCAATAGGGAGGAATGTAGTCTATCCCAAAACCTGATATCTTCCGCATCAGGTCTATTAACCATCAATGGAAAAACAACAACAGGGAGTTCTATGCCTGTCCCAAAATTCAAAGCAGTTGAATGCTTACTAAACTGTGACGTCGTCAAAGTTTCAGTTGAAGCAACTGAGCAATCAACGTGCTCAATTGCGGCTTTCCCAACATTGCTATTTAACGGACACAATCGAGAGAACTGGGCCCTACGTACTTAAGACTAGGAAGAATGAGTCCAGAAACTGTTTATGAAAAAATATGCCAGTTACTTGTGAAAGGACGTTAATTTTACTCAGATTCGTGAAATATTCATGAGGTATACCTCCACCAATAAAATTGGATTGCATCATTTCATGCAACTTTAATGACGCTTAACATATTAAAATCAAGGACATGTAGGAGAAGGCTATAACTCCTTCTTGTTGTAATAAAAAGGAGTGGGACGGTATTGTAATGGAAAGAGTGTTGGCCTCTCACGCCAGAGGTTGCAGGTCCGATCCTCAGCTTGACCCGTTGCCTATAAAGAAAGTACACTGAGTACTGGTTCTAGAGCGGTTCATATAAGCTTTGAGCTTTCTTCGTACTCTAGTTTAATTTATTAAACCAAAGTTAACTAAATACATGAAATAAAATGAAGGGCTGGGACGAGCGGTTAGGTTATGTATTCGTCTTGGTCGCTCAACAGATTATCCACGACTTTGCCGGAAACTTCTATTTTTTTGTTCGTATTTTATTAGGCGTAAACACATATTTACATAGATACAAACTCGTGTAGTGATGTTCAATCAATTAAACAGTTGTTTGCCATGTTCAAAAGATAATCCTCCAAATACACTATCAGTCTCATAACCACAGACTCTGATAAAACAATTACAACCGATTAGAAATGATAGTGTGTTGTTGTTTCACCAATAGACATAGTCCCACGGAATACCAAACCGCCTGAACATACAAGATGTGTGTTTTTGTGCACATGTTCACATGCGTGCGTGCACTTGTGCGGGTGGGCCAATCACTAATGTTTATAAGCTGTACAGGTAAATTGTTTGCAAATCAATATTAAAATTTTAATACGGAATTAAAATATTATTGTATTTTATTGCCTTTCATAAAAAAATTTTTTTTTTAAATTAATGTCAGTTCAGTACAACACTCTCCGGGTACTACTGTGCAAAATAACCGCGTAACTCCCATCAGTCTAACTGCCTACAAATAGTCAAGTTCAAAGATATTAAAATATATAATGTTTAGTTTAAATTTTTATTCTACATCTATTGTGAAACAAGTTTTAACAGCTAAGACAAATCAAACTTGAAGCCTTCCTGTGTAGAATCAGTACTTTACAAAAATGTCCTTGCAAACTGGGGGATCGAACCCGCAACCCCCGGTCCTGTGCCATTAGACCACACGCTTCAAACTAAATTAAAGTATTAATATAAATAAAATTGTATTATTAAAAGTGTAGGTTAGTGTTAAAATTCGAACGCAGTAAATAACACTTTTATACGTCAATAATATATAAGATTTTATGAAAACCACAAGTAAAGATTGTTCAATTCCTAAGATTAGACACGTTGGGATATCATAGGCGATGATCGCAGCTTTACTAAAATACATAACCGCCAGTGGCGTAAGACGATACAGAGATGATCGCAATCGGAAGAAACTGCGGCAGTTAAGTGGTAAAAGTTGTTGTGAATGATCCGGCGCTCTCTTGTAAGAACTACTTTACACCAGACTTCTGTCAGCACAATGTGGTTTATGGCGATATACATGAACTTACTACAAGAGTTCAGTCACACCAAAACAATTCAAATTGTTACATGTTCAATAACGCCACAATTCATACGATACAATTGATAAAACTACACCAGGTATTGTTCTTTGCCTGTTCAGGACTGCTATTCTTAGACAGGCGACGACAGTGCGAGTTCTCAAATTAAGTGGGTAAGTTAAAATGAAGAATTTTACCTCGAGCTTAATAAACCACAAAAATAGACTACCACGCGCCTGTTTTGATATTTCGCTTTACTTTATCACGCTTACAGAATACATAATAATGTTGAGATTGTATCGCATACACACGTTTATTGGACTGCATATTTGAAAATCTGATAAACCAAAGTACACAATTAGTTAGCACATTCCGCCCGGCTTCTTTGAAGGCTATTTCAAAGGTATCACAGCGCAATTTCTAAACTATCTGATTAAATGACGTAAAAAGGCGTTACCCTATCCATGGTCACTGTCTTGGTGTGAATACTCAACACATATCGGTATTAGTGATTAAGGTCACCGTAAGGCATATGGAGCAAACGTTAAAAAATCCACATAAATAACAGTTTATCAGATGTCAAATTAAGCAAATATGTTTCAATTAATTTCATAGATAACAGTTATAATGGTACAGTCCACGCAGGTCCCCTCTGTATAATAAAGATAAATCTAATCCTTGTAAGAATATCAATGTTCGTTTATATGTCTATTAAACCACATTAAAAACTCGGTTATACGAAGTTAAAGGAAATAATTCGAGACAATCATGTGTTCGTATCGTGACAGACTGTTGTCAGTCTGTTATTTGTATATTGTGTTTCGTTATTCAACTTGAAACTAACCCTGACTCTCGCCCTAATTACCACCAAAATCGACTATTTACATTACTTTAGTACGAAAAGACGTGAAGGAGCGCGTGGTCCAGCGGTAGAGCATCGAACGTAGGATCGGGAATAGTGGGTTGTGTCACATACGGCTAAATGTCGAAGTGTGTCCTTGACAAAAATACTGGTTCTACCCAGGAAGACTTCGAGCGTGGTAGTAGCAGCAGTAGTAGTAGTAGTAGTAGTAGTAGTAGTAGTAGTAGTAGTAGTAGTAATAGTAGTAGTAGTAGTAGTAGTAGTAGTAGTAGTAGTAGTAGTAGTAGTAGTAGTAGTAAGAGTAGTAGTAGAAGTAGTAGTTGTAATAGTGGTAGTGGTAGTTGTGGTACTAGTAGTAGTAGTGGTAGTGGTAGTAGTAGTTGTAGTACTAATAGTAGAAGTAGTGGTAGTGGTAGTAGTAGTAGTAGTAGTAGTAGTAGTAGTAGTAGTAGTAGTAGTAGTAGTAGTAGTAGTAGTAGTAGTAGTAGTAGTAGTAGTAGTAGTTATACATGATAATAAAAACAGCAATAATAATGACGATGATTGCAATAATTACCAGTCGCCATAACTTGAACACATTTAATGTTGGATGTGGTCTATATGATCATGAACATCTAGCAAAGAACAAAACCAGCTACGTTACACCTAAGTGTTGTTGGGTGCAGACGACAACTTGCAGCGTGCATAAGCGTTTGTACATATGACATTAATACCATGTCCGCAATCATCACCGATGGTATAAGTCGCTCGTTAGATTATCACAATATGCTAATGACAAACCGACGTAATATACCAACATAGCGTTTTGTACTATATGAAAATAAGGTAGGTTTCTGGCTGTGCCATACCTGACTATGTAGATTTAAGTACAATATTTGCTCCGTATTTATTTTATTTTGGATTAAAGTTGTGATAAACAGGTAAAGAATGCAGCATAGTCATACATAATGTGAATGTCATGGTGTTGCAACAATGTATGCCAAATGTCTATTTACTGAGGTATAAAGATGAGATTTTCTTGTTTTATTGAAATTTATGTATCGCCTATGTACGCTGTTGTAGTTTAAAGGTACACTCCGCTCAAGTAATGCATCTGGTACCCTTTTTAGAAATAATAAAATTTAACTTGATTAGAAATTGATTAGGGATATAGGTTACTTAAATATGCATCAATTGGCTATAGACAATCTACCAGTAATCAGCTTTATGGAAAATGACCATTTCCAATGTTATGGTTTCAGGGGAGCAATCTGCATTGTTGACGTGTTTGGGGAACCATCTGCACGGCGAACGTGTTTGGGAGCTTTCTCAATGGCGGCGTGTTTGGGGAGCTATCTGCATGGCGGGAGTGTTTTCGGGAGCTATCTGCATGGCATTCGTGTATGTTAATTTTCAGGTTCCCACTATAAATTATTTTATAAGTCAATTCTTTCAAACTAATGGGCTTATCAAGGTACTAAACTGACCCACACGCCATACTTTATGAACAATTAAATATCATACTTAAAATAATCAGACAATAATGTTTAACTACACACTTTGGCAAATTTGATACGCTACTGATAAATGTTGACACATATTATAAGCGTTGAAAAATTCTATTACATTGGAATAAAGTTCATGTTTTACTATTTATCGAACAAGAGAATCAAAATGATTATTTGTATAGAAAACAAGTCGACCACGTTATATACAATGTATCTACGCACCAATCTATGCCATAACATACTTCTACATACAGCTATACTATTAAAATGTTTAAATGTACAATGATCTAGTATAAACTGGATTTTCGGCTGAGGTATATTCGAAAATGCTCATATTCATAGTTTTTTTAACAAATAAGCTAACCGAAAGGGCCATTTCATGCAGTCATTGTCACGTTATATACAATTTACAAGTTGATCTATGATTTACATAACTATAACTTTACCATTCAATAAAGAATAAGGGAAAAAACAAAAATATTGAAAAAATAAAGAATAGGGAATAAGGGAAACTGAAAGCATTGTTCGGTACATTTCATTGAATGATAAAGAATAATAAATAAAGGGAAAGTAGGGAATAAGAAAAGAACGAAAGCATTGTTGCACCTCACTGAATAATGTATAATAAGAAATTCGGAAATTACACCTTATTTAAATTGAAAAATAACGAATAAGAAATAAGGAAAAATTAGGGAATAAGAAAAAAATCGTAAGTATTGTTACACCTCATTGAAAAATTAAATAAAATAAATTAGGGAATAATACATCAATGACATTGGATAATTAAGAATAATGCATTTGTGAAAACAAAGTCAGTGTTACACACCAGTGAAAAATAATGTACAATGTACAAGAAAAACGAAGGCTTTATTTTAACAAAAAGAATAAATCGTTCAAACAAGGAAAATTTATTGAAATCTCGAAAAAATAATACACGGACCGATAACAAGGCGAATGACCAGTGACTAGGCACTGAATAAGCAATGCTCACATTGAGATTTTTGCTCTGGACCCAGTTCCACTAAACATCTCAACTTGAGATTTTCCTAAACTCAAATTTTTGAAATGCTTTAACTTCATAAACATTGATTATTTTGCATGTTAACCTTTACTAATGAGTAAATATTTGGTCTGATTTCCAGTATGTTTGGTCATTAAATAGATTATGACTTGTAATAGTAATTTAGAAAATTAACATTTTTTAGTTAAGAAAAAATTCAAGTTGAGATGTTTAGTGAAAATGGGACCCAACTAAACTGAATACTGGATACTATCAACCTACTAGCATCTTTGTTATATTTTTAATTTTACAAGCGAAGTATCTCAAACTGGAGGAAAAGTAAATGAAATACGATAGGTAATTAGTAAAATACTTAATTATTACAAAACGCATTTATTACAAAACTTAATTATTAAAAAACGTAATTATTACAAAACGCAATTATTACAAAACGTTATTATTACAATACACATTCATAAAAGAACAACACAATAAACGATATAATTCCTGTTGGCCGCCATGTAGATGATATGCACATTATACCCAAAACCATTGTTTGTTATGAATTTGATGATAAGTTTATTAATTTTAAATTATAGATATGTTTTATACCCAAAAGGTTGGTTATCTTATACATTTAGAATTGATCTAATAAATGAACTTGAAATATTGACAAAATAGCGATTCAAGTACAAAGGCGTGGGCGCTAACGAAAAAGCAGTGATTAGTTTTGATGTATATCTTAATTTTTCTGTCTTTCACATAATGATAGTGTAACACCGAGATACAATGTGCATTTGACAATAATTGTCGTATTGTCTTGTCTGGCAGGTAGACATGCCTTTTATCGCACGATTTATGATCATTTCGGAAATACTACCGCAAAGCAATCTGCAAACGATCATTTTTTTGCGACAATCGAAATAACAAAAAGCGAGACGATTGAATTTCAAAACAATATGCCTTTCAAAGAATGCATTGATAGAATTAATTGTTCGGTGCTACTATCTACAGAGGGTATTGTAATCATAATTAGAAAGTCAACTAGGCGAACACGGCTGATAAAATATATACATTCCGTTGTTTTAGTTGGACAACTTAAAATATGGGCTACGCGTTTCTGAACGCACAGACAAAATGTTAGTGGTAACATTTTTTTACTGACAAATGTTCACCACGATTATGTCACAAAAGATTTTAATCAACAGCAATTATAATCTGAAATTCACTATTTCAAATTGAAAGCAAGTTAATTAATGTTCTTAATGTTTCCAAATTCAAATAGTTTTGTTGCAAATTTCAATCTCGTTTGGTTTGTTCAAACCCAGTTATGATTAATTGCCAGTTTCCCTTTATAAGTCGTCTCTCAACGCTGATTCAAGAGGGGAAGTTATCAGTTACGCGCGGAGACGGGTGTCTTTGAGTACTGATGAACCTTCCCCGATCCCTGGAAAGAGTGGTTAGGTTCAGTGATCATCTGTTGGCATAAAAATTACGCAAATTATTCAAACAAAATCGTTAATTTTGGTAAACAGTAATAATAAATAACCGTATTCTATATAATCATGTGATAAATCATTGAAGGCGTTTAAACAATGTGAAGTGGAGCTCGTGGTCCGATGGGAGAATCCAGATTATGTGTGGTGTCCTTGAGGAAGCGTGTGCTTACTACTGGTTGTACCCAGGAATACTCCGAACGTAGTAACTTGTTTCACAATAGAAATAAAATAAATAAGTTTAAACAATTTCAATTTTATTTCAGCTTTGCTAGACTTCCTATATATTATACTAAACAGCTATCTTGGGGAAAAAGATAATCAAGTAATCGTTCATTTAGATGACGGAGTCTGGAATACGCGTGATGAATAACTCATATGCAAGTCATGCGGTTAAACAAACGTAAGAATGATATATCTTTTGTTATTTTAATGTCAAAAATAAAGCGAATGTTTCGAACTGAATGTTTTCAGATCCATGACGAGGAACGACTATAAACGTTCAACTTAAATATACCGCAAGATCGCTTAACGGCACTTTTGAGGCGGCTTATGGTCGATAATTGAACATTAAACAATGTGTGGTCAACCTTCCGATGACTTCGCTCATAACATTCATCATACATATCAGTCCATTCATACAAATGAGAAGAAGAGGAATAAAAAGGAGAAGAAGTAAAACAGTAAGAAGAAGATGAAGAAGAAAGGAGGAAAAGGAAGAAAATGAAGAAGGAGAAGAATGAGAAAAAGAAAGATCAAGACGACGAGACGATGAAGAAAAAGAAGGAGAATAAGAAGAAGAATAAGAAGGAGAATAATGATAATAATAAGAAGATGAAGAAGAAGAAGAAGAAGAAGAAGAAAAATAGGTAAACCTGTATCGACGAACATACATTGGATATAAATAACGACTCTTAGGTTACATATGGTTACATAACGCTATTAACATTATGGTGGAGAAGTGAATCATATATTATACTGTTTCATACGCTTACTATTACATGGGGTCCCAGTCATTGTTCAAGAAGAGAGACAACGTATCGTATAATCAAAAATGATTCGCTATGTTTATATGAAGTCCTAGGCGAAAGAGATATAAAGGCAGCGTCCGTTCAGAGAAAAAGTACCAAAAAATGTTATAAATGTTGTATAACACTTGAACGGATTTAGAAAATGCAAAATTCGTGAATATATAGAAAATGAAACATATAATCAAAAATGTTTGTTATGTGTATAAATTATGAAGTCTATTAAGGCCTGAGCGGAAAAGATTGAAAGGCAACGTACGTTCAGAGCAAACTTCTGAAGCATCAAATGTTATGATTGTTCTATTTTACACGAAGTCCTGACGGACTAAGAAAATGTAATGCACATAGAACAGAGAGTAACACGTACATAATATTAGATGTGTTAATATACCTATTTGGAGTCAGAAACGGACTTTAAAAAGGCAATGCACATGGAAAGAGAATACGTATTTATAAACTGAAAGGATAAAGAAACGGCAGAGCCACAATATCCAACTATTGTAAGCAATATTTACAGCTTAAGACTGTGTATATAAACGTAGTTCATTAATGATAGTGTCAGTAATAAGGATCATATTGACAATATCATTAATGGAATACCACCACATTCATATCTAAACCTGTAAACATCGCTAACATTATTTGTGACAATGTGGCTCTGAAATTTAGACTGCGTTTCTTTATCTTTTCAATATATAACTAGTCTGCAGAACGGACCCAGCGCGCCAAAATGACCAGTTCAAAGGGCGATGGGAAAATACAAACTTAAACTTGGACCTAACCCTCTCGATTAGGTCCGTTAAATAGCAATGTTGGGAAAACCACATTTGGGAATGTTGATTGGTCAGTTGCTTCAGGGAAAGTTAGAATGACGTTACAATTTAGTAAGCGTTCAATTGCTATGAATTGTGCGACAGGCATAAAATGCTCTGCTTTTTTAATTTTTGGGTCATTAGACCTGATCAGGTTCTAAATATAGACTAAATATATAGCAGATATTTCATAACGTATAAATGAAGTGCACAACAGAAACAACAGACAATGAACATGAAACGGGAGAACTTGCCATATATTATAATAGGTTTCACTTCCCGCGTGCGCAGGAAGAATCCTTTGATAATCTTATTCATGAATCTTAACAACAATAATATCTAATATGCCCGGAGGAGTAGGCGATATTTGCTGAAATCACCAGATCAGTTCTTCCAAATAAAACAGTTAAAAAGCAATATAATGGTAATCGTTTACCAAGGAATGCATGTTAAATGGACGAATTTAGAATATTAATACATGGTTACGCATTTCACAAATATACACCTGTTGATTTGTGTTTTATAATTTCAACTTTAAGCGCATGTTGGTGTCTTACTCATTGCTTGAACTATTTTAAATGATTGATATGATATGGAAACACCCTTTAAATTCATGAAACAAAAATGAATTTACACTTGTAACATCATTTACGGACACCACATCAAAGGTGTTTGATTGGATATCGATCGAAACATTTTAATTTACAAATTTATACATCTGATTGTTTGTTTGTAATAAAATTAGTATCAGTATCAGTACCATCACATATTAAACACACGGTTAAATAACATGGAGCAAAAAAAAAACAATAAAACGATAAATTCAAATTTAGAGATGGATGGTGATTACCAGTTTTGTTCGCCAGATTCTGTCAGTTGTATATAAGCTTACTTTACACCGCTATGGGCGACGGCCCAAGATGCGTGTTAGTGTTTCTAAGTTTGTGCAGGATACAGATAGAAACCCATCGTCAGTTTCTTCTAGTTCTTTAGCGTGCTCGGTGTATAGCACTGAAATACGGGCCTTCGATTTAAATTATCCCGAACGACTTAAGTATTTTTAGTTAACCAGCCACCGGGAATCGAACCCACAACCCCAAGACTTGAAGTTTCGTACTCTACCGACTGAGCTTACGGAACTGGTTAAGACTATTTTTAATTCACAGGTATATATGGGTCTCTCTACATGGTTGAATTTTGTTCTCTGTTCTACATGTAAATAAAATATAAGGTCTAGATTTCCACGGTAAAAATATATATTCCACAAAGAAGTTTTTTTTTCATAAACAGAATCATACCCGCATAACATGTACAATAACTGGTAGCCTTCTTCGGTAGAACCAGGACTAAGTTTATACGGATAAAATGTCTTGCTATAGGACAGCACAAATAGTCATGGCGAAGAATCGAACCCACGGCCCTTCGATCCTGGCTCCTTGTCTCTACCATTCTTGTACCATTCACTCTACCATTCTTGTACCATTCACTCTACCATTCTTGTACCATTCACTCTACCATTCTTGTACCATTCACTCTACCATTCTTGTAACATTCACTCTACCATTCTTGTAACTCAATCATTCTTGTACCACTCACTCTACCATTCTTGTAACATTTACTCTACCATTCTTGTACCATTCACTCTACCATTATTGTAACATTCACTCTACCATTCTTGTACCATTCACTCTACTATTCTTGTAACATTCACTCTACCATTCTTGTAACTCAATCATTCTTGTAACATTCACTCTACCATTCTTGTACCATTCACTTTACCGTTCTGGTACCATTCACTCTACCATTCTTGTAACATTCACTCTACCATTCTTGTAACATTCACTCTACCATTCTTGTAACATTCACTTTACCGTTCCGGTACCATTCACTCTACCATTCTTGTAACATTCACTCTACCGTTCTGGTACCATTCACTCTACCATTCTTGTAACATTCACTCTATCATTCTTGTAACATTCACTCTACCGTTCTTGTAACATTCACTCTACCATTCTTGTAACATTCACTCTACCGTTCTGGTACCATTCACTCTACCATTCTTGTAACATTCACTCTACATTCTTGTACCATTCACTCTACCATTCTTGTAACATTCACTCTACCATTTTTGTACCATTCACTCTACCATTCTTGTACCATTCAGTCTACCATTATTGTACTATTCACTTCACTTATAAAGTAGAAATATGAATGCATTTCTAAAATAGTACGAACTAATCAATCACGAACGATAACAGTTATACAATATATATCAATGAAATGAAAAACTAATATCGTAAATATTGTGCCAAAACATATCATAATATTTAAATTGAAAGATGCAATCACCTGTATAAATAAGGCTACATTTTGTCATTGACATGCAGTTACAGTCTCTCTTATCTTATTTCAGCAAACGCTAGTATACCAATTGTAGGGCGCCTGGTAAAGTGGTACAGCATCGGACCCAGGATCGGAGTGTTGTAGGTTCGATCACCAACCATGTGCGATGTCCTTGAGCTTTAGGTCTCAATTACCAATAACCTGGACTTAATTGTCATAACCAGATACTTTCGCTAGAGAAACTGAACATGTTTAAGCGGTTTGATATTTTTTCAAAGATTGCTAATAGTTATGATCCTGGTAGTACTTTTGCCTAAAAGTGACAAGTTTCGAACCTAGTAATATACTTTGTCATACTTGATTTGTGCGTCTTAATTTAAAGAGAGAACTAATTTTACTAAGTTAATCTTCCACGAAGCCCTCAAATTAGCCGAAAAAACAGCAAACTGATCGGCAATTTTTTTTCTGGATAGTATGAATAGTTCATTTGAATCTCTCATTGCGCACGCACGCACGCACGCACGCACGCACGCACGCACGCACGCACGCACGCACGCACGCACGCACGCACGCACGCACGCACGCACGCACGCACCAAATAGATAAAAAGATAAGCAGCCAGGTGATATCGTGATTTTTAGACTGGTTCCAGTAAAGCTACATATGGTTTTATTGCTTCTGATTATATAATAGAATTATAACCAGTCAAAACTTAAATAAGATTAGTATTTAAGTAAAATGTTGGTGGAACAGAAGCCTGGTGGACACTTAAAGTGGCTCTAGAAGTGAATTTCTTTATAAGCTCGTACAGAGAACAGTGCAAAATGAATTGTACGAGACGATCATAATCATATGCACAGGCTTAATACAGGTTCTACCCAGACAGAAATGAAACGAGATAAATTTTGAGATCTTGATAGATATTCTAGGTCCGGTATAAATTTGATTAATGATTGTAGTTTTATAACTCTACTGCGGTTTCTATTTTATGTGTTCGGATTCTCCTTTGTAGCTTTTATCTCCAAAAATAGTTGTACCAAACTTTTAACCATTAAACTGCAATTTGCAACAATAAAATACGCTTTTTTTCCTACGATTACACGAATATGCTGTCCTAATAAACGCATTAAACGCCATATATGTATAGTGATAAATTGACATCAAGTTTGATATAGTTTAGAATATCACGTCAGAGGGTCATATCGTTTCAAATGACAATTCAATACAATAAATACGTTGAAATAGATATTTAATTTCGCAGGTATATTTGCAAATAATGTCTCTTGAATAAAAAAGATGATTTGCTTTTTTCTAACTCTTATTATAGTTTTAAATATAAGAAATCTATATAAAGAACGCATAACTAATCTCATTGAAACTTGGTATCAAATAAATTGTATCTATTGTGCAAGGCACACACACCGTGTGGAACCAGGACATATACATTTTATTTATCAAAGTGGTAAGATACAATTCATGTTTTAAATACAAGCTAATCAGATTTTTAATAAATGTTTAGAAATGCTCAGTTTATGAAAGCTGGTTAGGATAGGAAATACTTTGTTATGTTAAATTCAATTAAAGGTCGTAACATTAAAGGTCGTATTTAATTATGATATGTGCAAATGGTGTAATAGACGTAGGTTCCATTTGTCACGTGGTTTATATGTAGTGAGTGGGACTTGGATCGGTGGGATGTACGTTCCATACATACACAAGGTTTATAGGTAGAGAGTTGGACTTAGATCGGCTGGTTGTAGATTCTATACGTACACGTGGTTTATAGTTAAAGAGCGGGACTTAGGTCGGTGGGACGTAAGTTCCATTCAGCACGTGATTTATATAGGTAGAGAGTGGGACTTGGATCGTTAGGTCGTAGATTCCATACAAACATATGTTTTATAGGTACAGAGTGGGACTTGGATCGGTGGGACGTAGGTTCCATTCGTCACATGGTTTATAGGTAGAGAGTGTGACTTGGATCGGTGGGACGTAGGTTCCATTCGTCACATGGTTTATAGGTAGAGAGTGTGACTTGGATCGGTGGGACGTAGGTTCCATTCGTAACATGGTTTATAGGTAGAGAGTGTGACATGGATCGGTGGGTCGTAGGTTCCATTCGTCACATGGTTTATAGGTAGAGAGTGTGACTTGGATCGGTGGGTCGTAGGTTCCATTCGTCACATGGTTTATAGTTAGAGAGTGGGACTTGGATCGGTGGGTCGTAGGTTCCATTCGTCACATGGTTTATAGGTAGAGAGTGTGACATTAATCGGTGGGACGTAGGTTTCATTCATAACATGGTTTATAGGTAGAGAGTGTGACTTGGATCGGTGGGTCGTAGGTTCCTTTCGTCACATGGTTTATAGGTAGAGAGTGTGACTTGGTTCGGTGGGTCGTAGGTTCCATTCGTCACGTGGTTTATAGGTAGAGAGTGGGACTAAGATAGGTGGGACGTAGGTTTCATTCGCACACGTGGTTTATAGGAGGAGAGATGGACTTGGATCGGTAGTTGTAAGTTCTACACGTACACGTGGTTTATAGGCAGTGAGAGCGATTTAGATCGGTGGGACGTAGGTTTCATTCGTACACGTCGTTTATAGGACTACGATCGGTAGTTGGTAGGTTCTATACGTTCACGTCGTTTATAGGTAGATTGTGGGACTTGGATCAGTAGGTCGTTGGTTCGTTAACACGTGGTTTATAAGTAAGGGGTGGGATTGGTTGGTCATCGGTTCCATACGTACAGGTGGTTTATAGGGAGAGAGTGGGACTTGAATCGGTTGGTCACCAGTATCATACATACATGTGGTTTATTGGAAGAGAGTGGGACTTGGATTGGTGGGTCGTAGATTCCATACATACACGGGGTTTATAGGAAGAGATTGGAAGTTGGATCTGTGGGTCGTAGGTTCCATACATACACATGGTTTATAGGAAGAGATTGGAAGTTGGATCTGTGAGTCGTAGGTTCCATACATACACATGGTTTATAGGAAGAAAGTGGGACTTGGATCGGTGGATCGTAGGTTCCATACGTACACGTGGTTTACCGGAGGGGGTGGATCTTGGGTCGGCGGGTCGTAGGTTCCATCCGTACACACGGTTTATAGGGAGAGAGTGGGACTTGGATCGGTGGGTCGTAGGTTCCAATCGTACATGTGGTGTATAGGGAGAGAGTGGGACTTGGATCGGTGGGTCGTAGGTTCCATACGTACATGTGGTGTATAGGGAGAGAGTGGGACTTGGATCGGTGGGTCGTAGGTTCCAATCGTACATGTGGTGTATAGGGAGAGAGTGGGACTTGGATCGGTGGGTAGTAGGTTCCATACGTACATGTGGTGTATAGGGAGAGAGTGAGATTTTGGTCAGCGGGTCGTAGGTTCCATCTGTACACGTGGTTTATAGGGAGATGTTGGGACTTGGATCGGTGGGTCTTAGGTTCCATCTGTACACGTGATATAGGGAGAGAGTGGGACTTGGATTGGTGAGTCCGTAGGTTCCATACATACACGTGGTTTATTGGGAAAGAGTGAGACTTTGGTGGGCGGGTCTTAGTTTCCATCAGTACACGTGGTTTATAGGGAGAGAGTGGGACTTGGATCGGTGGGTCTTAGGTTGCATCTGTACAATTGGTTTATAGGGAGAGAGTGGGAGTTGGAATCGGTGGGTTGTAGGTTCCATACGTACACGTGGTTTATTGGGAAAGAGTGAGACTTAGGTCGGCGGGTCTTAAGTTCCATCTGTACACGTGGTTTATAGGGAGAGAGTGGGACTTGGATCGGTGGGTCGTAAGTTTCATACATACACGTGGTTTATTGGGAAAGAGTGGGACTAGGGTCGGTGGGTCGTAGGTTCCATACGTACACGTGTTTTATATGGAGAGAGTGGGACTTGGATCGGTAGGTCGTAGGTTCCATACGTACACGTGGTTTATAGGAAGAGAGTTGGACTTGGATCGATGGGTTGTAGGTTTCATATGTACACGTGATTTATAGGGAGAGAGTGGGACTTAGATCGGTGGGTCGTAGATCCATACATACACGTGGTTCATAGGGAGAGAGTTGGGTTTGGATCGGCGGGTCGTAGGTTACATTTATACATGTGTTTTATAGGAAGAAATGCGGACTTGGATCGGTGGGTCGTAAGTTTCATACGTACACGTTGTTTATAAGGAAAGAGTGAACATAGGGTCGGTGGGTCATTGGTTCCATTTGTACACGTGGTTTATAGGATAGAGTGGGACTTGGATCGATGGGTCGTATGTTCCATACGTACACGTCGTTTATAGTGAGAGATGTGGGACTTGGATTGGTGGGTCGTAGGTTCCATAGGTACTTATGGTTTATAGGGAGAGAATGGGACTTGGATCGGTGGGTCGTAGGTTCAATACGTACATGTGTTTTATAGGGAGAGAGTGGAACTAGGATCGGTGGTTCGTATGTTTCATACGTACACGTGGATTATAGGGAAAGAGTTGGACTTGGATCGGCGGGTCGTAGGTTCCATCCTTACACATGGTTTATAGGAAGAGAGTGGGACTTGGATCGGTGGGTCGTAGGTTCCATACATACACGTTGTTTATAGGGAGAGAGTGGGACTTTGATCGGTGGGTCGTATGTTCCATCCGTACACGTGTTTTAAAGGTAGATAGTGGGACTTGGATCGGCGGGTCGTATGTTCCATCCGTACACATGGTTTATAGGGAGAGAGTGGGACTTGGATCGGTGGGTCGTAGGTTCCATACATACACGTTGTTTATAGGGAGAGAGTGGGACTTTGATCGGTGGGTCGTATGTTCCATACGTACACGTGTTTTAAAGGTAGATAGTGGGACTTGGATCGGTGGGTCGTAGGTTCCATACGTACACATGTTTAATAGGGAGAGAGTGGGACTTGGATCGGTGGGTCATAGGTTCCATACGTACATGTGGTTTATAGGAAGATAGTGGGACTTTGATCGGCAGGTCGTAGGTTCCATACGTACACGTCGTTGATAGGTAGATAGTGGGACTTGAATCGGTAGGTCGTAGATTCCATACATACACGTGGTCCATAAGAAGAGAGCTGGACTTGGATCGGTGGGTCGTAAGTTCCATACATACACGTGGTTTATTGGAAGAGAGTTGGACTTGGATCGATGGGTTGTAAGTTCAATACGTACACGTGTTTTATAGGGATAGAGTGGGACTTGGATCGATGGGTCTTAAGTTCCATACATACACGTGGTTCATAGGAAGAGAGTTGGACTTGGATCGATGGGACGTAAGTTCAATACGTACACGTGTTTTATAGGGAGAGAGTGGGACTTGGATCGGTGAGTCGTAGGTTCCATACATACACGTGGTTTATTGGAAGAGAGTGGGACTTGGATTGGTGGGTCGTAGGTTCCATACGTACACGTGGTTTATAGGAAGAGAGTGGAACTTGGATCGGTGGGTCGTAGGTTCCATACATACACGTGGTTTATAGGAAGAGAGTGGGATTTGGATCGGTAGGTCGTAGGTTCCATAAATACACGTGGTTTATAGGAAGAGAGTGGGACTTGGATCGATGGGTCGTAGGCTCCATACGTACACGTGGTTTATAGGAAGAGAATGGGACTTGGATTTGTGGGTCTTAGGTTCTATACGTACACATGGTTTATAGCACGAGAGTGGAACTGGGATCGGTGGGTCATAGGTTCAATACGTACACGTGGTTTATAGTAAGAGAGAGGACATTGGATAGGTTGGTCACCGGTTCCATACATACACGTGGTTTATAGGAAGAGTGTGGGACTTGGATTGGTTGGTCACCTGTTCCATACATACACATGGTATTTAGGGAGAGAGTGAGACTTGGATCGGTAGGTTGTAGGTTCCATACGTACACGTGGTCTATAGGAAGAGACTTTGTTCGGTTTGTCAACGGTTCCATACATACACGTGGTTTATAGGAAGAGTGTGGGACTTGGATCGGTTGGTCACCGGTTCAATACATACACGTGGTTTATAGGAAGAGAGTGGGACTTGGATCGATGGGTCGTAGGTTCCATACTTACACGTGGTTTATAGGAAGAGAATGGGACTTGGATTGGTGGGTTGTAGGCTCCATACGTACACGTGGTTTATAGCAAGAGAGTGGAACTTGGATCGGTGGGCCATAGGTTCAATACGTACACGTTGTTTGTTTGAAGAGTGTGGACATTGGATAGGTTGGTCACTGGTTCCATACATACACGTGGTTTATAGGAAGAGAGTGGGACTTGTATCGGCGGGCCGTAGGTTCCATACATACACTTGGTTTATAGGAAGAGTGTGGGACTTTGATCGGTTGGTCACCGGTTCCATACGTACACGTGGTTTATAGGAAGAGAGTGGAACTTGGCTCGGTGGGTCGTAGGTTCCATACATACACGTGGATTATAGGAAGAGTGTAGGACTTTGATCGGTTGGTCACCGGTTCCATACATACACATGGTTTATAGGAAGAGAGTGGGACTTGGATCGATGGGTCGTAGGTTCCATACTTACACGTGGTTTATAGGAAGAGAATGGGACTTGGATTGGTGGGTTGTAGGCTCCATACGAACACGTGGTTTATAGCAAGAGAGTGGAACTTGGATCGGTGGGTCATAGGTTCAATACGTACACGTTGTTTATTTGAAGAGTGTGGACATTGGATAGGTTGGTCACTGGTTCCATACATACACGTGGTTTATAGGAAGAGAGTGGGACTTGTATCGGCGGGCCGTAGGTTCCATACATACACTTGGTTTATAGGAAGAGTGTGGGACTTTGATCGGTTGGTCACCGGTTCCATACGTACACGTGGTTTATAGGAAGAGAGTGGAACTTGGCTCGGTGGGTCGTAGGTTCCATACATACACGTGGATTATAGGAAGAGTGTAGGACTTTGATCGGTTGGTCACCGGTTCCATACATACACATGGTTTATAGGAAGAGTGTGGGACTTGGATTGGTTGGTCACCTGTTCCATACATACACATGGTATTTAGGGAGAGAGTGAGACTTGGATCGGTAGGTCGTAGGTTCCATACGCACACGTGGTCTATAGGAAGAGACTGGGACTAGGATCGGTTGGCTGAATGTTCGATGATGACATAAGTGTTTATGAAGTACCGGTTATACTAAGAACATCGAACTTTTAATTGACGTAAGTAGTTGAGATCTGTTTCATTATAGAATGTGCACAGATAACTTATTTCGACTTAAATCTAAAACATAAATGAAATAAACGACGTAGTATTACAAAACTGACACATACGATGTAGATAAGAAGTGCATTGATAATAACGGAAGGTCACGTGGTCCTTAAAAAGGTTAAACAAAGCCCGCATTGCCTGGATTAAAATTGGTATGATAATTCTTGTGTAAATAGTGATGTCATCTAAATTTTAAATATTTAGTATTAATGCCATTGGAATTTGATCCTTTACTATTTCAAGTGTCTATGGGAATGTTATTTTTTTCATAATTTGGTATGTATTCTAAAACCGGATTGTTACAACGTGCAGCTACCAGTATTGGCATTCCTTCATAAATATATCTGGGTACCTCGCTCTGGTATTGCTTGCTATTGACCTCTCATTTTCAGACCTCGTCATAATCATTATCCTCATTACCATAAACGTCATCATCATTATCAACATCATCAACATTGTCATCGTCATCATCATCATCATCATCAACATCGTCATTATCATCATCATTATAATTATTATTTTTATCATTATTATTATTATTATTATTATTATCATTATTATTCTTCTTATTATTATTAATAATATTATAGGTGTAAGAACTTTCGCAATGCATATTGCATCATTTAGTTTCCTTGTCATAGTGACTTGCAACCTTTTGATTGCAAAACTGAACGCTATCGAGTACCTCGCTATAGCTATAGATAAAAACCCACAAAAAACAAACAAACAAAAACCCACACACTTATGTAGAACATGCTGTGGACTTAAAAAAACTATATGAAACACAAAACAGTGCAGTAAATAGGAATTGGCTTGTCTGAGTACATATTTATGATAAGTGAACACGTGTACTAGATTCTAATTAGACAAATGATTGAAGTGTACTTTGTCAGAATTTTACAAAGCATCTACTTATTGTTACATTTCATATGTAATAAAGTAATTCCTATTATTATAGAATAGTTAGTACCCTCCGAGTCTCTTACAAACATACATCGCCGAAACACTCTCACCACTTTACACACACCAGCAGGCTAAATTGCCTGTTATTTTTCTTCCTCACATTATTGCACACTTTTCATTTCACCAAGGGTGGTTGTGCCAAAAATTTCTATCCTGATTATAGTTTTGTTTCCTGAAAAAAAAGAAGACACGAGGTGGCGCTATTTAAGTGGCTTCCGGCAAATAAATAGTTATACTGGAGAGTCCTTACTTATTACTGGTAATGAACTTATTTATCTTTTTTATCAATTTTGTAAGCACATCATAATACCTAGGCTTTGATATGATGTCTTCCTGGATAAAACCCGCAGCAACCATGTAAAGAATCTGACTCAAGGGCACATTATACATTCTTGCTCGAACCTACAACCCACCGATCCTGGAGTTCGGTATCCCCCCAAAAAACGAGACCACGAGCTACACGACTCAAGATGACACTGTGTAATTAGCTTCCAGTCTATAAATAATTGCTATGGATTATTTTTAGCCATACTGCACTTTTCCTGATCCAGGAAATGACACAAGGTGGCGCTGTTAAAATGGGTCCCGGTAAATAGATAATTACTTGTATACGGTAATGGTGCACGGGTGTGGATCGCAGAAAGGAAGCAAAACGTTGCAAAAGATAAATTTATATGCTCGGTGTTCAGCATGCATGTTTTATACTCCAGAAATGAATCACAAAATTTATTTATGTACCTCATTCAATTTCGTTTGCGACACCAGTAAATTAGCCAGTCTGGTCTACAGACAAGATGATATTTTCCGAAATGATTGATCGACCCACCATGCATATATATTATTATTAATATAATAAATGCGTTTTACATAAGTCACATTGTAAGTCAGAAATAGCGAGCATTCTGAAGCGGTGATTAATAATGTTATATAATTGTTAAAAAGTACAGAAACGCAGCATGTGTACACGCTACGAACTATTATTTTAGATCTTGCGGGTTGTTTCTATTCGAGAAGCCTACCTCATTTATATGTTGACGGTCAATGTGTGTGTGTGTGTATATATATATATATATATAAAGTGCGGTTGTTATTTACTCAGGTGCATTTAGCGATACATAATATTTAAAAATATACGCAAATACTACACTACACCAGGTGGGCGTTCGTAAATATGCAATTTTGTGTATTTTTCTCCAAACGCTGGATGCGTTTTTTTTGTCACCTAAAATCGTTTTATAATCACAATACGAATCACATATGTCGAAATTGAAAGCATGTGTACACGGTTTTATTATGTAGCTTCGTCATCAAGCAAATGGCGTCTAGATACACATATGCTACTTGTCACCTAACGTTACATAAAAAAACAGAATGTATTAAGAGATAATTATCATTAGCAAATATCCCCTAATATAAACTGTGCCCTTGTCACCAAGCAAATGTGTTTTGTATTTGACATTAAACAAAGGATGTGTGCAGAAATATGTCGTTACACAATAATTAGTAATTGTCACCTAACAAACGTTTTGTATTTGCTATCAAACGAAGGCCACGCATCAATAAAAATATATATGTCACCTTACAAAGGATGCGTATAAAATATATCGCGTTACAAGTTCTGCTTATAAAAAAAACATGTCGCCTTACAAAGGCTGGGTATAAAACATGTCACCTTACAAAGGCTGTGTATAAAATATGCCGCCTTACAATGTCTTCTTATAAAAAACATGTCGCCTTACAAAGGCTGTGTTTAAAAACATGTTGCTTTACAAAGGATGCATATTAAAATATGTCACCTTACAGAGGCTGTGTATAGAACATGTCGCCTTACAAAGGTTGTGTATAAAACATGTGGCCTTACAAAGGCTGCTTATAAAAATATGTCGCTTTACAAAGGATGCATATTAAAATATGTCGCCTTACAGAGGATGTGTATTAAACATGTCACCTTACAAAGGCTGTGTATAAAAACATGTCGCCTTACAAAGGCTGTGTATAAAAATATGTCAACAAAGGATGCATATTAAAAAATGCCACCTTACAGAGGCTGTGTATAAAACATGTCGCCATACAAAGGTTGTGTATGAAAACATGTCGCCTTACAAGGCTGCTTATAAAAATGTGTGGCTTTACAAAGGATGCATATAAAAAAGGGAAGCATATTAAAATATGCCGCCTTACAAAGGCGGTGTATATAACATGTCACCATATAAAGACTGCGTATAAATACATGTCATCTTATAAAAATGGGTATAAAAACCTGTCGCCTTACAAAGGCTGTGTATATAAATATGTCGCCGTATAAAGGCTGCGTATAAAAACATATCGCCTAAGAAAGACTGTGTATAAAACATGTCGCCTTACAAAGGCTGTGTATAAAAATATGTCACCTTATAAAAACTGTGTATAAAAACCTGTCGCCTTATAAAGGCTGTGTATAAAGATATGTCGCCTTATAAAAGCTTTGTATAAAAACAGGTTGCCTTACAAAGGCTGTGTATGAAAACATGTCGCCTTAGAAAGACTGTGTCTAAAAACATGTTGCTTTATAAAATATGCATTAATAAGATATGTCGCCTTACAGAGGATGTGTATAAATGCATGTCACCTTACAAAGGCTGTGTATAAAAACATGTTGCTTTATAAAGTATGCATAATATGATATATCGCCTTACAGAGGCTGTGTATAAATGCATGTCACCTTACAAAGGCTGTGTATAAAAACATGTTGCTTTATAAAGTATGCATAATAAGATATGTCGCCTTACAGAGGCTGTGTATAAATGCATGTCACCTTACAAAGGCTGTGTATAAAGATATGTTGCCTTACAAAGGCAGTGTATTAAAACATGTCACCTTACAAAGGCTGTATATAAATATGTTGCCTTACAAAGACTGCGTATTAAAACATGTCGCCTTACAAAGGCTGTATATAAATATGTTGCTTTACAAAGACTGCGTATTAAAACATGTCGCCTTACAAAGGCTGTATATAAATATGTTGCCTTACAAAGACTGCGTATTAAAACATGTCGCCTTACAAAGGTTGTGTATAAATATGTTGCCCTACAAAGACTGAGTATTAAAACATGTCGCATTACAAAGGCTGTGTATAAAAACATGTCGACTTACAAAGGCTGCGTATAAAAACATGTCGACTTACAACTTACAAGGGCTGAATATAAAATCATGTCGATTTGCAATGTCACCTTATGCTGCATACATGTCATCTATCAAATGCTTCTTACATTGAAATGCCGCTGTGCGCTACAAATAATGCTATAAATATCAAAAATAGCATAGCAAAGATAAAAAACAGTATCTTTCAGTAAATGTACATGTATGAAAATTCAGTACACTGATACATATTTGGTGGCACACACGGTAGCCACATCACCAGTGTTCAGGGAATGACATTATACTACACAATCCTGTTATCGCTAATCCATGCTGCCAATATTTATAATAAAGACTTGACATGTATCAATGTATCTCCGTGCCCGTCCCACTCAAGCTTACTACCTCTCAACGTCGAGGATGTGAGTGCGAGCCCTGGACTGTCCAGAATGCTTGATTGCAACAGAATTTTCGTTTATAAATGACCTTACACTAATCAAACCTTTCAGCGTATATTTGCGTGAAATGCACGTTTTGGCGGGATGGACTCTTTATAATTATTAACGTTTCTTTTCTCGATTTTCCCATTTAAATGTACCGATGGCCGTGTATAACAGCTAGTAGAACTTGACCACATCTTCTCTGTTTCATCCACGTAAATAACTGTTAACTATCGATAAACGCTCTTGTAGTTTATCAGGTTATGTTGTGATAACACACTTATATCATGTAACAATGAGTGTTATATATTAATTACAATGTAAACAGCAGGCGCACGAGAGGTATAATGAGCACAGTTTTTGTCTTAGAGTATAAATTATTTAATGGTTTGTTGCAGTAGCTGGATGTTTACAACATCACCACAAGAACGCAGTGAGTTGGACTGCGTTTATGCCCGAGTTTAACACTGTGCACATTTGATATATGCCTATTTTTTGTAAGTGATACCTATAAGCTATGAATATTTTATGCAAGTGATACTTACAAGCTATGGTTAGTTGATGTAAATGATACCTATAAGCTATAACTATTTGATGTAAGTGATACTTATAAGCTATGATAAGTTGATGTAAATGATACCTATAAGCTATGATTCTTTGATGTAAGCGATACCTATAAGCTATGATTAGTTGATGTAAATGGTACCTTTAAGCTATGATTCTTTGATATAAGCGATACCTATAAGCTATGATAAGTTGATGTAAATGGTACCTATAAGCTATGATTCTTTGATATAAGTGATGCCTATAAGCTATGATTCTTTGATATAAGTGATACCTATTAGCTATGAATTAGTTGATGTAAATGATACCTATAAGCTATGATTCTTTGATATAAGTGATACCTATAAGTTATGACTACTTTCAATGGTAATCCATCGGTCATACGTTACATTACAAATACACATTTTATACTCGTTACATGTGCGTAGTTTTAACATATATTTAATGTAATTCTTATAAATACGATTTATATATAGATACTTTATACTCACTTCAGGTGAGTGTAGTTAATATACTAATCATGTATATGTACTGCATGTAAAAACCTTTTGTGTATAACTACTTTATACCCATAACATATATATACATGCTTTATTCTGACTTGAATAACTTAAATAACTCATAGATAAAATACATTGTGTAAACTGTATGTTTAAAAGACATTGTCACAAATAACTATTTTACTTTTTACTGAATAGACTACAGGTAAATGCATCATTATATATGCATGTTTTATATCTATGCTATCGTAGTATTTCTCAGCTTCAGGGCTCTGATTTTTTTTATTTCATTCTATAAAGCTGAATATGTTGTTTTATAGCACTGATTAGACAAAATATACCGATAAAATGTATTAGAGTAAGTGCCTGAATGTTTAAGTATTAACTGAAGTAAACTGGGAGTAATACTAAGTATTACTGAATACTGTTCATACATGTATATGAATATTTGTAATAAAATCGCTGCTTAAAAAAGGTACGTATAAATTAACATTTGGAAAACGCTCAATCATTGAACCAGGATTTGAAATGTAAGATAATTATCTAGTGGAGCGAGTGGTCCAATGGTAGAGCATCGAATCCATGATCGGAGGGTCGTGGGTTTGATCTTTCGTCACGGCTATGAGTAATATGATATGATATGAGTGAACAAGACACTATTTCCGCATATGTTAAGCCTGGTTTTACCCAGGAACACTTCGAGTGCGACTTGTATCAGTAGTAATAACTTGTTTCACAATCGAAGTAAAATAAATAAGTTTAAACTAATTAATTAAGATATAAATACATTTGATTGATTGATGCCGGAAAGTCCAGACCTCGGTATCATTTTGAACCTCGGAAGAGCCTCGGTTCTGATGTAATGTACAATACATCGGGCTGTCACAATCGAAACTTAAATAATTGTATATGTTATAGAAAGAAATCAGTTCGATATTTGTGATTCGTTTTTCGATATTCAGCATGAAAGTAACCGTAACATTGACAGTCTCCACTATTGAAGAGTCACTTACTTAAATATCGAAAATCGAAAAACGAATAGAATATCAACCTAACTTGTCACTGATATTTTATGTGCAAATTTCTAAGAATACAATATACGCCGGTGTTACTTACAGAAAGTTTCCGTAGACACAGTAGATGAAATACAAGAGACCAATCATAAACTTTGTGGCCTTACTTATTCCCATGGCGCCGGGGTTCAGCCATTGACTACTGGTACCATCACAACAATATACAATGTTTTATTCTTTATATTCGCCTGACAACTTATCGTTTCATCTCACTGGTCCGTGATATATATATATATATATAATCATTTATATTATTAACACATATTAACACGTCATTAAAATCATCACTCTAAGTGCTGCATTTGTTTTTGTTGTTTATATTACATCTAATTCAATAAATTTTCCACTGTTTTAGCGATATTTTCCACTGTTTTAGCGATATTTTCACTGTTTTAGTGATATATCTTATTCGATTGCGACACTTTTTTTTTATCTTTCAAAACGTCTTTGTTTTAAATTTTTCGATTTAATTATGTTTTGCAAGCAATGTGACACTATCCGTTTCTATTTGTGCGCACTTCACATATCGATTTTAATATAACAGTCGAAAACTTATGCGTCTGTCAGTGTTATTTTTTTTGTTAAATATTTTAACTCAAAACAAATGTATGTTATCTCTGACGTGATAATTCATTCAAATCTCCGTTTATCAACATATATCATGAAATGCTCCTCCATAAAATGCGGATATACCGCGCGTTATTAATGCATTGCCCTGCCAAACATCACAAAAACACGCTAATATTCTTTACAATAAAATATGAATAACTACTAAGCGTATAATTATGAAATACAACACAAGTGTTAACGTACTATCAAAACAGATACTGTTTCTCAAATTCATTCATTTTTTTTAAAATAACTTAAAGTTTTACACACCGCAGTCATAACATAACAAGTAACTGTTAACGAAAAACATTCCTCTTTTTAATCTATCATTATTTTTCCTCATTAATCGCAGGTGTCAAATATAAGTTATATTCCATTATTTCTCCCGTAAAATCTTCGTACCAGGCCGACGCATGTGTTAAAAAACCGAACACTGTACACTATAAACCAAACCATATCCATTTCTGAATTGAACAATACCGATTCAAGTAATTTTCGTCTGATTTTGTATTTCGTATTTATTTTCGCAGACGATTGGTCTGAAAATTGACACTCCGTTCTTCCACATACTATTTCAATAAGAATGCGAGATTTTGACGAGTGTGATTGGTTCTGACGATTCAATTATCCTGTAGCTCCTCCTACTGTCTTTCCGAATAGATATATAGGTCGGTAAAGGGTGTGAATTCTTTATCATATAAACTATACTTTAACCACACCGCGTTGTTCTATACTGAGCACTGTGATAGCGAAGAACGTGTGTATATGGAAAAAAAAATACGAAGACGTGCTAACGTGTGGTCCTATATAAAAGGACTAAACCGTCGCTCAGTCAAGCATTTATGTGTGTCTCTCATACATCAATTATAGATATACCGAATAGTTTTCATCGACGAGGTTTCATTCAAATGATTAATATCATTCAGACCGTCATATCCATATAAAACACTCCCGTAAGAATTTATGAGTTTATTTTTTTTTGTTCATAGAATAGCGCACTTCTCATTTATAAAGACATTCATTTTAATAAACAAACCAGTCAGTGCTTCAACGGTGCAAAAACGTACAGCTAGCGATCTGGCGATGACATTAAAGAAATATCACCGGTTGCATTTTGTAGTTAACATGTTTCACGGCTAGCTGTAGTGGATCGAGACGGTTTTGTAAGTTGAACTATACTCGTCACTAGGTGTAATTAAAATAAAAGAAAATTTTACATAGATATAGACTAAAATTGTTACGAAAGGAAACTATTTAAAACGATACATCACTTCTATAAAACCGCAGTTACCTTAAACGTTGTAATAAACGCATACATTATCCGATATATCCGAGTGTAGTTGTGCAACTGCAGCCAGTTGAAAAAATGTTAGTCATTAATATAAGAGTAGAAAATATGTATGTAGTTAGCTATTGAATAGGCCATACCTTTCTTGATAAAATATTTGTTAGAAAAATACATTAATAATCCTGTCACAGTCCATATAAATGCATGGTGTAATACGCACTTGTTTTTAATCACTATGCCCCGTGAAACATGCACGCCGTACTAATCGTGCGCTTATACCCACAACATTCGGGTTACTTTCCACGACGTTATAAACACGTGGTACTTTCAACGACAAAACACACGGACGTAATTATCACGGACGTAATTACAAACGCGGTACCATTCACTTACGCAACATATACGTGTAATACACACGCGGTACCATCCATGACGCATAACATACGTGTAATACACACGCGGTACCATCCGTGACGCAACACATACGTGTAATACACACGCGGTACCATCCATGACGCAACACATACGTGTAATACACACGCGTACCATCCATGACGCAACACATACGTGTAATACACACGCGGTACCTTTCACGACGCAACACATACACTGCACGCGCAACTATGCACGACGCAACACATACACACGCGTTACTATCCACGGCGCAACACTTACACACGCAGTACCATCCACGGTGCAACACATACACACGCGGTACCATCCACGGCGCAACACATACACACGCAGTACCCTCCACGACACAACACATACATGTAAAACACATACGTGTAATACACACGCGGTACCATCCACGACGCAACACATACACACGCGCTACTATCCACGACGCAACACATACACACGCGGTACTATCTACACACGCGCTACTATCAACGACGCAACACATACACACGCGGTACTATCCACGACGCAACACGTTCATGTAAAACATATACGTGTAATACACACGCAGTACCATCCACGACGCAACACATACACACGCGATACTATCCACGACGCAACACATACATGTACACACGCGCTACTATCCACGACGCAACACATACATGTACACACGCGCTACTATCCACGACGCAACACATACATGTACACATGCGCTACTATCCACGACGCAACACATACATGTACACACGCGCTACTATCCACGACGCAACACATATACACGCGGTATCATCCACGGCGCAACACATACACACGCACTACTATCCACTACGCAACACATACACACGCGCTACTATCCACGACGCAACACATACACACGCGGTACCATCCACGGCGCAACACGTACACACGCGGTACCATCCACGGCGTAATACAGCTTATGCGATAACAAGCATGCCGTCCTATTTTCTATTTTAACGGCCAACACATTACATGTTATATATGACATGCAGTATTTGGATCGAGGAAGACGCCAGGATCACAAACATGCATCTGAGTAAAACATTGCCCTCCATATGTATTCAATATTAACTATTCTCGAACTCAATACCACAGCGGTGAGGTAAGTGTTGTTGTTACGGCGACTGCGACAGACTACTTGGTCATGCACGACTGACACAGCATAATATACACGTAGATACAGACGTGCCTATTGTAAAGATTCACTAAAAGCGAATTGGTGTTTTTGACAGGGTACTGCCAGCTCATGCTGGGAGTCGCGGGTTTAATACTAGGCTCGACCAAATGGCTTCTACAAAAACACAACACAACACCAAGTACTAGTTCTGCTCAGGAAATTGACCCGATAGCGGTTCTCACCTTACTTTGTAATCGAGCTAAACTATGCATTAAACGGGAAATTAAAAAGAAAAATGAAAACTCACATGCACATATAGTTCCTTAAATACAAATTATGTTAATTCTCCGACTAGACTTTAAAACGACATTTGACACGTTAGGAATAATTGTGATGTTTGTCCCATTTGGACATTTATGATTTTGTAATTTTATACAAAAGTTTAATTTCCAACTAAATCAACTAAGTGATTATTCTAAGGGAAATGGCGAGACCAGTTAGCTCAGTCAGTAGCGCGTCTGTCTATCAATCTAGGGCTTGTGAGTTTGAATCCCCGTCCGACCGCAGTATCTGTGATGATTGATATACAGCATTAAGCCTCATTATCATTCGTATCTAACCGCTGATGAAAGTGGTAAAGTTATCAGTAATTTACAGAGATGGGTGTGCTCGAGAACTGGTTAATTTACCGGGATCCAAAGAAATAGTGGTTGTGCTAACTGAACGTCTGTAAGCCATCGACATAAAACATAACATAACATAACATAACATAACATAACATAGCATAGCATAGCATAGCATAGCATAGCATAGCATAGCATAGCATAGCATAGCATAGCATAGCATAGCATAGCATTGCATTGCATAGCATAGCATAGCATAGCATAACATAACATAACATAACATAACATAACATAACATAACATAACATAACATAACATTAAACTGAAGCTAAATATCCAATCTAAGGGAGAATATCAGATAGATTATTCTGTAGGTATCAAGGGAATGCATCCTCTTGTTCTTTGTATTTATTTCGTAGCACTATTCGTAGCAGATATTCGGTACTTCTTCCTTGTTTAAATAATATTATGCATATAGTCCACATTAAAATTGACATACGATAAGGTTAGAGTCGCTTTGACATACGATAAGGTTAGAGTCACTTTGACATACGATAAGGTAAGAGTCACTTTGACATACGATAAGGTTAGAGTCGCTTTGACATATGATAAGGTAAGAGTCACTTTGACATACGATAAGGTTAGAGTTGCTGACATACGATAAGGTTAGAGTCGCTTTGACATACGATAAGGTAAGAGTCGCTTTGACATACGATAAGGTTAGAGTCGCTTTGACATACGATAAGGTTAGACACGCTTTGACATACGATAAGGTAAGAGCCGCTTTGACATACGCTAAGGTTAGTGTCGCTTTGACATACGATAAGGTTAGAGTCGCTTTGACATACGATAAGGTAAGAGTCGCTTTGACATACGATAAGGTTAGAGTCGCTTTGACATACGATAAGGTTAGAGTCGCTTTGACATACGATAAGGTAAGAGTTGCTTTGACATACGATAATGTTAGAGTCGCTTTGACATACGATACGGTTAGAGTCGCTTTGACATACGATAAGGTTAGAGTAACTTTGACATACGATAAGGTAAGAGTCACTTTGACATACGATAAGGTTAAAGTCGCTTTGACATACGATAAGGTTAGAGTTGCTGACATACGATAAGGTTAGAGTCGCTTTGACATACGATAAGGTAAGAGTTGCTTTGACATACGATAAGGTAAGAGTCGCTTTGACATACGATAAGGTTAGAGTCGCTTTGACATACGATAAGGTTAGACACGCTTTGACATACGATAAGGTAAGAGCCGCTTTGACATTAGCTAAGGTTAGTGTCGCTTTGACATACGATAAGGTTAGAGTCGCTTTGACATACGATAAGGTTAGAGTCGCTTTGACATACGATAAGGTAAGAGTCGCTTTGACATACGATACGGTTAGAGTCGCTTTGACATACGATAAGGTTAGAGTAACTTTGACATACGATAAGGTAAGAGTCACTTTGACATACGATAAGGTTAAAGTCGCTTTGACATACGATAAGGTTAGAGTCGCTTTGACATACGATAAGGTTAGAGTCGCTTTGGCATACGATAAGGTTAGAGTCCCTTTGACATACGATAAGGTAAGAGTCACTTTGACATACGATAAGGTTAGAGTCGCTTTGACATACGATAAGGTTAGAGTCACTTATATACATGTTTACTCCAAGGGTTACTGTCAGATTCTTCTTATTTAAAAATGATAAACTGCTTTTATCAGCTTAGCGGCGGTACATGGTCTAATGGTTGAGCATCCGAACCACGATCGGAGGGTCGTGGGTTCGATCCTACGTCACGGCTATGTGCGGCATCCTTGAGTTTTACATTTGTTTTCGTCTCTCGATATCAAAGTATGTAACTCTTCAATATTGGAAGTTGAGAAAGTCAGTGTTAACGAGTGGTCATATTGGTTGCCAGATGACCAACATAATATCAAACTCATTTGACTGAATTTAAATAAATATTGCAATTTTACAGACCAATAATCACACGTCTGAGAAAAAGGAGATTTAAGTTTTTATCGAAGTAATGCACCTTTATAAAATACTCTCGAAATCAAGGGACTGGATACGTAGTTGGGTATTTTAATTTTACAATTGTTGTTGTTGTTGTTCTTATCCTTTTTCTTCTTCTTTTTTTCTTCTTCTTCTCCTTCCTTATTTTCTACCAGTTTAATTTGCCTGGCTCACTCTGGAGCATCGTTCAAATGAATGCATGTACAAGGAATTTGTGAGGCAAACAGAAATTAAGTGAAACTTTATTATGTCATTTAACTAAGAGAATGCATCGTTGTATTATGCAAAAATGCCAATAACGTCCAGTCAATAAACACAGGAGTTTAATTATATTTAAACAAG
The DNA here is from genome assembly GCA_029582155.1 of Panopea generosa. Lineage (NCBI taxonomy): Eukaryota > Metazoa > Mollusca > Bivalvia > Adapedonta > Hiatellidae > Panopea > Panopea generosa. Next base: position 35,249,470 of record CM055903.1, on the reverse strand, counting down.
AAAACCCGGAAACTATGACGAGTAGATTAAGAACTCCAGGAACCAGAATCTTAAAATCAAGAATTAGCCTTTGTACCTATTGGAACACACCACCACGTGATATTACGTTAAACGCTTTGTTGTGGGATATGAATGGCATGATACTCCCGTTATATTTGATTGGATACAACATACCTGAATCGGGAGGCGTCAGGGAATGGTATTTACTAAATAAGGATGCAGGAAGGTGCCTGAAACAATTACCAATCCAGGAACTAGGATGATAAGAAAAATAATTCGAGAATCAGAAAGAATGACGTAAGGAAGGTTCAATAAGGGTTAATGAGACCAATATGAGACTCTGTGAACCGTGTTCTGTTTATTGAAAGGTTATGTTCCGGGTGTTGTCCTCGTGTTTGATTAAAGATAGCAATACATTGTCCGGTTTAAATAATCATCATATCGGAGACGTGTTTTGCACATGAACACATCTACAAAATACCAAGGAATTATTCTGAGATATATAAGTCCTCGACAATACAATGTACATTATATATGAGACTTGAACATGTAGCGTTCAAAGCTGAAAAGCAGATTGTTACAGTAACAGCTGACGTTCACAGACAAACACAGATTAAACGCTAATGCAACGTTTGGATATGACGTATGTACAGACACCCATAGCTCAAATGCAAATAGATTTTTCAATATACGACTTTTAAAATTAAAGTACAACTGTGACTTGAGCATGTGACGTTTGAAGCTGAAGTACAAATGGATCCCGAACGTTCGATTATGAAGTATAGATGGGGTATCCAATATGTGACGTTCAAATATAAGTATAGATGGAGAATCTAATATGTGAGTTCAAATATGAAGTATAGATGGGAAATCTAATATGTGACGTTCAATATGAAGTATAGATGGGAAATCTAATATGTGACGTTCAATATGAAGTATAGATGGGAAATCTAATATGTGACGTTCAAATATGAAGCATAGATATGAAATTTAGTATGAAAGTTCAAATATGAAGTATAGAGGGGGCGTTCAATATGTGACGTTCAAATTGAAGTATAGATGGGAAATCCAATATGTGACGTTCAAATATAAAGTATGGGTGGGGAATCCAATATGTGATGTTCAAATATGAAGTTTATATGGGAATATAATTTGTGACGTTCAAATATGAGGTATAAATGGGGAATCCAATATGTGACGTTCAAATATGAAGTATAGATGAATAATCCAATATTTGACGTTCAAAATGAAAGTATAGATGGAGAATCCGATATGTGACGTTCAAATATGAAGCATGGATGGGGAATCAAATATGTGACGATCAAATATGAAGCATAGATGGAAAATCCAATATATGACGTTCAAATATGAAGTATATATGTAGAATCCAATATATGACGTTCAAATATGAAGTATAGATGGGGAATCCAATATGTGACGTTCAAATATGAAGTATATATGTAGAATCCAATATATGACGTTCAAGTATGAAGTATAGATGGGGAATCCAATATGTGACGTTCAAAATGAAAGTATAGATGGAAAATCCAATATGACATGTTCAAATATGAAGTATAAATGGGGATTCTAGTATGTGACGTTCAAAATAAAATATAGATGGGGAATCTAACATATGACGTTCAAATATGAAATATGGATGGGGAATCCGATATATGACGTTAAAATATAAATTATAGATGGGGTATCCAATATTTGATGTTTAAATACGTAGTTTAGATGGGGAATCCAATATTTGGCGTTCAAATATGAAGTATGGATTGGGAATCCAATATGAAATATATATGTAGAATCCAATATGTGATGTCAAAATGAAAGTATAGATGAAAAATCCAATATGTTACGTTCAAATATGAAGTACGGATGGAGAATCTAATATGTGACGTTCAAATATGAAATATGGATTGGGAATCTAATATGTGACGTTCAAATATGATGTATGAATGGGGAATCCAATATTTGACGTTCAAATATGAAGCATGGATGGGGAATCTAATATGTGACATATGAAAACCATATTTCCTATAACAAAAATATCCACTGTTTGACGTTATATAGACCCATTATGAAAAAACAGTATGTGACGTTATGAAAACCATATTTCCTTTAACAAAACATACACTGTTTGACGTTATATAGACCCATAATGACAAAACAATATGTGACGTCTTGAAAACCATATTTCCTTTAACAAAAACATACACTGTTTGACATTATACTTACCCATAATGACAAAAGAGTATGTGACGTTATGGAATCCATATTTCCTATAACAAAAACATACACTGTTTGACGTTATAAAGACCCATAATGACAAAACAATATGTGATGTTATGGAATCCATATTTCATATAACAAAAACATACACTGTTTGACGTTATACAAACCTATAATTACAAAACAGTATGTGACGTTATAAAAACCGTATTTCCTATAACAAAAACTTACACTTTTTGACGTTGTACAGACCCCTAATAACAAAACAGTATGTGACTTTATAGAATCCGTATTTCCTATAACAAAAACATACACTGTTTCACGTTATACAGACCCATTATGAAAAAACAGTATGTGACGTTATGGAATCCATATTTCCTATAACAAAAACATACACTGTTTGACGTTATATAGACCCATAATGACAAAACAATATGTGACGTTATGAAATCCATATTTCCTATAACAAAAACATACACTGTTTGACGTTATACAGACCCATAATTACAAAACAGTATGTGACGTTATAAAAACCGTATTTCCTATAACAAAAACATACACTGTTTGACGTTCTACAGACCCATAATGACAAAACAGTATGTGACTTTATGGAATCCATATTTCCTATAACAAAAACATACACTGTTTGACGTTATACAGACCCATAATTACAAAACAGTATGTGACGTTATAAAAACCGTATTTCTTATAACAAAAACATACACTGTTTGACGTTCTACAGACCCATAATGACAAAACAGTATGTGACGTTATGGAATCCATATTTCCTATAACAAAAACATACACTGTTTGACGTTCTACAGACCCATAATTACAAAACAGTATGTGACGTTATGGAATCCATATTTCCTATAACAAAAACATACACTGTTTGACGTTCTACAGACCCATAATTACAAAACAGTATGTGACGTTATGGAATCCATATTTCCTATAACAAAAACATACACTGTTTGACGTTCTACAGACCCATAATTACAAAACAGTATGTGACGTTATGGAATCCATATTTCCTATAACAAAAACATACACTGTTTGACGTTATATAGACCCATAATGACAAAACAATATGTGACGTTATGGAATCCATATTTCCTATAACAAAAACATACACTGTTTGACGTTCTACAGACCCATAATTACAAAACAATATGTGACGTTATGGAATCCATATTTCCTATAACAAAAACATACACTGTTTGACGTTCTACAGACCCATAATTACAAAACAGTATGTGACGTTATGGAATCCATATTTCCTATAACAAAAACATACACTGTTTGACGTTATATAGACCCATAATGACAAAACAATATGTGACGTTATGAAATCCATATTTCCTATAACAAAAACATACACTGTTTGACGTTATACAGACCCATAATTACAAAACAGTATGTGACGTTATAAAAACCGTATTTCCTATAACAAAAACATACACTGTTTGACGTTCTACAAACCCATAATGACAAAACAATATGTGGCATTATACAGCCGTATTTCCTTTAACAAAAACATACACTGTTTGACGTTCTACAGACCCATAATGACAAAACAATATGTGACGTTATGGAATCAATATTTCCTATAACAAAAACATACACTGTTTGACGTTCTACAGACCCATAATTACAAAACAGTATGTGACGTTATGGAATCCATATTTCCTATAACAAAAACATACACTGTTTGACGTTCTACAAACCTATAATTACAAAACAGTATGTGACGTTATGGAATCCATATTTCCTTTAACAAAAACATACACTGTTTGACGTTCTACAGACCCATAATGACAAAACAATATGTGACGTTATGGAATCCATATTTCCTATAACAAAAACATACACTGTTTGACGTTCTACAGACCCATAATTACAAAACAGTATGTGACTTTATGGAATCCATATTTCCTATAACAAAAACATACACTGTTTGACGTTATACAGACCCATTATTATAAAACAGTATATGGCGTTATACAGCCGTATTTCCTATAACAAAAACATACACTGTTTGACGTTCTACAGTCCCATAATGACAAAACAGTATGTGACTTTATGGAATCCGTATTTCCTATAACAAAAACATACACTGTTTCACGTTATACAGACCCATTATGACAAAACATTATGTGACGTTATGAAAACCGTATTAACTATATTAAAACATAGACTGTTTGACGTTTTATAGACCAATAATGACAAAACAGTATATGACATATAGAAACCAAATTCCCTATAACAAACAAATACAATGTTTGACGTTATATAGACCCACTATGAAACAGTATGTGACATATGAAAACCAAACTTCCTATAACAAAAACATACACTGTTTGACGTTATATAAACCCATAATGACAAAACAGAACTTGACATATGAGAACCAAATTCCCTAAAACAAAAACATACACGGTTTGAAGTTACCTAAAACCATATTTTTCCTGATACGGAATACAATGTATGACAATAAATGAATTCATAGTTACACTGACAAAAACATATAATATGTTACATTATATAAAGTCATAATTCACCTGACCAAACATGCAATGTATAACGATATATAAAACCATGATTCACTTGACCAAACAATATGTGACGTTATGTAAAAACACAAATTTCTAACAAAAATATACAATTTATTACATTGTATAAACAATATTTCACGTGACAAACAGCGTGTTAGATATATAAACCAATTATGTATCTGACAAAACATACAATGCATGACGTTTTATAAAACAATATGTCACCTACAAAAATATAAATAATGTGATGTTGTATGAAACCATAACTACAATGCAATAATAAAATGATATTGAATGAGTAAATTGATCGTCTAAGATAATCAATGTAGTGGGCATTAACAGTGCAATGGTATAAAGGTAGATGGATTCAATGGTTTCAACAATGTAGTGGGCATTAACAGTGCAATGGTATAAAGGTAGATGGACTCAAGGGTTTCAATCATGTAGTGGGAATTAACAGTGCAATGGTATAAAGGTAGATGGACTCAATGGTTTCAACAAGGCAGTGGGCTTTAACAGTGCAATGGTATAAAGGTAGATGGACCCAATGGTTTCAACAATCTAGTGGGCATTAACAGTGCAATGGTATAAGAGTAGATGGACTGAATGGTTTCAACAATGTAGTGGGCATTAACAGTGCAATGGTATAAGAGTAGATGGACTGAATGGTTTCAACAATGTAGTGGACATTAACAGTGCAATGGTATAAAGGTAGATGGACTCAATGGTTTCAATAATGTAGTAGGCATTAACAGTACAATGGTATGAGAGTAGATGGACTCAATGGTTTCAACTTCAACAATGTAGTGGGCATTAACAGTGCAATAGAATAAAGGTAGATGGAATGAATGGTTTCAACAATGAAGTTGGCATTAACAGTGCAATGGTATACAGGTAGATGGACTCAAGAGTTTCAACAATGTAGTGGGCATTTACAGTGCAATGGTATAAAGGTAGATGGACTCAATCGTTTCAACAATGTAGTGGGCATTAACAGTGCAATGGTATAAAGGTAGATGGACTCAATGGTTTCAATAATGTAGTGGGCATTAACGGTGCAATGGTATAAGAGTAGATGGACTGAATGGTTTCAACAATGTAGTGGGCATTACCAGTGCAATGGTATAAAGGTATATGGACTCAATGGTTTCAACAATGTAGTGGGCATTAACAGTGCAATTGTATCAAGGTAGATGGACTCAATGGTTTCAACAATGTAGTGGGCATTAACAGTGCAATGGTATAAGAGTAGATGGACTGAATGGTTTCAACAATGTAGTGGGCATTAACAGTACAATGGTATAAAGGTAGATGGACTCAATGGTTTCAATAATGTAGTGGGTATTAACATTGCAATGGTATAGCGGTAAATGGACTCAATGGTTTCAACAGTGTAGTGGTCATTAACAGTGCAATGGTATAAAAGTAGACGGACTCAATGGATTCAACATTGTAGTAGGCATCAACAGTGCAATGGTTTAAAGGTAGATGGACTCTATGATTTCAATAATGTAGTGGGCATTAACAGTGCAATGGTATAACGGTAGATGGACTCAGTAGTTCCAACAGTGTAGTGGGCATAAACAGTGCAATGGTATAAAAGAAGATAGACTCAAGTGTTTCGACATTGTAGTGGGTATCAATAGTGCAATGGTATAAAAGTAGATAGACTCAAGTGTTTCGACATTGTAGTGGGTATCAATAGTGCTATGGTATAAAGGTAGATGGACTCAAGGGTTTCAACAATGTAGTGGACATTAACGGTGCAGTGTTATAAAGGTAGATGGACTCAAGGGTTTCAACAATGTAGTGGGCAATTGCAGTGCAATGGTATAAAGGTATATGGACTCAATGTTTTCAACATAAAGAGGGCATTAACAGTGCAATGGTATAAAGGTATATGGACTCAATAATTTCAACAATATAGAGAGTATTAACAGTGCAATGGTATAAAGGTATATGGACTCAAGGGTTTTAACTATATAGTGGGTATCAACAGTGCAATGGTATACAGGTAGATGGACTGAAGGGTTTCAACAATGCAGTGGCATTTACAGTGCAATGGTATAAAGGCAAATGGACTCAATGGTTTCAACAATGTAGTTGGCATTAACAGTGCAATGGTATAAAAGGTAGATCGACTCAAGAGTTTCAATAATGTAGTCGTCATTAACCGTGCAAAGGTATAAAGATAGATGGACTCAAGGGTTTCAACAATGTACTGGGCATTAGCAGTGCAATGGTATAAAGGTAGATGGACTCAAAGATATCAACAATGTAGTGGGCATTAACAATGCAATGGTTTAAAGGTAGATGGACTCAAGGGTTTCAACAATGTAGTAGGTATTAACAGTGCAATTGTATAAAGGTTGATGGTCTCAAGACTTTTAACAATATAGTGGGCATTAACAGTGCAATGGTATAAAGGTAGATGGACTCAATAGTTTCAACAATGTAGTAGGCAATTGCAGTGCAATGGTATAAAGGTATATGGACTCAATGTTTTCAACAATAAAGAAGGCATTAACAGTGCAATGGTATAAAGGTATATGGATTCAATAATTTCAACAATATAGAGAGTATTAACAGTGCAATGGTATCAAGGTAGATGGACTCAATGGTTTCACGATGTAGTGGTCATTAACAGTGCAATGTTAAAAAGGTAGATGGACTAAGAGTTTCAACAATGTAGTCGGCATTAACTGTGCAATGGTATAAAAGTAGATGGACTCAAGAGCTTCAACAATGTAGTGGGTATTTACAGTGCAATGGTATAAAGGTAGATGGACTGAATGGTTTCAACAATGTAGTGGGCGTTAACAGTTCAATGGTATAAAGGTAGATGGACTCAAGATTTTCAACAATGTAGTGGGCATTAACAGTGCAATGGTATAAAGGTAGCTGGATTCAAGAGTTTCAACAATGTAGTGGGCATTAGCAGTGCAATTGTTTAAAGATAGAGGGACTCAAGGGTTTCAAAAATGTAGTGGGTATTAACAGTGCAGTGGCATAAAGGTAGATGGAATAAAGGGTTTCAACAATGTAGTTGGCATTAACAGTGTAATGGTATAAAGGTAGATGGACTCAAGTGTTTCAACAATACAGTGGGCATTAACCGTGCAGTGGTATAAAGTTAGGTTGACTCAATGGTTTCAATGATGTAGTTGACATTAACACTGCAATGGTATAAAGGTACATGGACTCAAGTGTTTCAACATGGTAGTGGGTATCAACAGTGCAATGGTATAACGGTAGATGAACTCAAGGGTTTCAACAATATAGTGGGTATTTACAGTACAATGGTATAAAGGTAGATGGACTCAATGGTTTCAACAATGTAGTGGCATTTACAGTGCAATGGTATAACGGTAGATGGACTTAAGGGTTTCAACAATGTAGTGGGCATTAACAGTGCAATGGTATAAAAGTAGATTGACTCAAGGGTTTCAATAATGTTGTGGGCATTAACATTGCAATGGTATAATGGTAGATGGACTCAATGGTTTCAACAATGTAGTGGGCATTAACAATACAATGGTATAAAGGTAGATGGATTCAAGGGTTTCAACAATGTAGTCGGATTTAACAGTGCAATGGTATAAAAGTAGATGAACTCAAGGGCTTCAACAATGTAGTGGGTATTAACAGTGCAATGGTATAAAGGTAGATGGACTCAATGATTTCAACAATGTAGCGGCATTTACAGTGCAATGGTATAACGGTAGATGGACTCAAGGGCTTCAACAATGTAGTGGGTATTTACAGTGCAATGGTATAAAGGTAGATGGACACAATGGTTTCGACGATGTAGTGGGCATTAACAGTGCAATGGTATAAACGTAGATGGACTCAAGGTTTTCAACAATGTAGTGGGCATTAACAGTATAATGGTATAAAGGTAGATGGACTCAAGGGTTTCAACAATGTAGTGGGCACTAACAGTGCAATGGTATAAAGGTAGATGGACTCCAGGGTTTCAAAAATGTAGTGGGCACTAACAGTGCAATGTTATTAAGGTAGATCGACTCAATGGTTTCAACAATGTAGTGGGCATTAACAGTGAAATGGGATAAAGGTAGATGGACTCAAGAGTTTCAACAATGTAGTGGGCATTAACAGTGAAACGGTATAAAGGTAGATGGACTCAATGGTTTCAACAATGTAGTGGGCATTAACAGTGCAATGGTATAAAGGTAGAAGGACTCAAGGTTTTCAACAATGTAGTGGGCACTAACAGTGCAATGGTATAAAGGTAGATTGACTCAAGGGTTTCAACAATGTAGTGGGCACTAACAGTGCAACGTTATAAAGGTAGATTGACTCAATGGTTTCAACAATGTAGAGGGCATTAACCGTGCCATGGTATAAAGGTAAATGGACTCATGGGTTTTAACAATGTAGTGGGCATCAACAGTGCAATGGTATAAAGGTAGATGGACTCAATGGTTTCAACAATGTAGTGGCATTTACATTGCAATGGTATAACGGTAGATGGACTAAAGGGTTTCAACAATGTAGTGGGCATTTACAGTGCAATGGTATAAAAGTAGATGGACTCAAGGGTTTCAACAATTTAGTGGGCATTAACAGTGCAATGTTATCAAGGTAGATGGTCTCAATGGTTTCAACAATGTAGTGGGCATTAACAGTGCAATGTTATAAAGGTAGATGGACTAAAGAGTTTCAACAATGTAGTCGGCATTAACAGTGCAATGGTATAAAAGTAGATGGACTCAAGAGCTTCAACAATGTAGTGGGTATTTACAGTGCAATGGTATAAAGGTAGATGGACTGAATGGTTTCAACAATGTAGTGGGCGTTAACAGTTCAATGCTATAAAGGTAAATGCACTCAAGGTTTTCAACAATGTAGTGGGCATTAACAGTGCAATGGTATAAAGGTAGCTGGATTCAAGAGTTTCAACAATGTAGTGGGCATTAGCAGTGCAATTGTTTAAAGATAGAGGGACTCAAGGGTTTCAAAAATGTAGTTGGTATTAACAGTGCAATGGTATAAAGGTAGATGGACTCAATGGTTTCAATAATGTAGTGGGCATTAACAGTGCAATGGTATAACGGTAGATGGACTCAATGGTTTGAACATTGTGGTGGGCATTAACAGTGCAATGGTATAATGGTAGATGGACTCAATGGTTTCAACAATATAGACGGCATTAACAGTGCAATGGTATAAAGGTAGATCGACTCAAGGGCTTCAACAATGTAGTGGGTATTTACAGTGCAGTGGTATAAAGGTAGATGGACTCAATAGTTTCAACAATGTAGTGAGTATTAACAGTGAAATGGTATATAGGTAAATGGACTCAAGTTTTTCAACAATGTAGTCGACACTAACAGTGCAATGGTATAAAGGTAGATGGACTCAAGGGTTTCAACAATGTAGTGGGCATTAACAGTGCAATTGTATAAAGGTAGATGGACTCAAGGGTTTAAACAATGTAGTGGGCACTAACAGTGCAATGGTATAAAGGTAGATGGACTCAAGGGTTTCAACAATGTAGTTGGCATTAACAGTGCAATGGTAAAAAGGTAGATGGACTCAAGGGTTTCAACAATGTAGTGGGCATTAACAGTGCAATGGTATAATGGTAGATGGACTCAAGGGTTTCAACAATGTAGTCGGCATTAACATTGCAATGATATGAAGGTAAATGGATTGAAGGGTTTCAACAATATAGTGGGCATTAACAGTGCAATGGTATAAAAGTAGATGGACTCAAGGGTTTCAACAATTTAGTGGGCATTAACAATGCAATGTTATAAAGGTAGATGGACTCAATGGTTTCAACAATGTAGTGGGCATTAAGAGTGCAAGGGTATAAAGGTAGATGGACTAAAGTGTTTCAACAATGTATTCGTCATTAACAGTGCAATGGTATAAAAGTAGATGGAATCAAGGGCTTCAGCAATGTAGTCGGCATTAACAGTTGAATGTTATAAAGGTAGATGGACTCAAGAGTTTCAACAATGTAGTGGGCATTAGCAGTGCAATTGTTTAAAGATAGAGGGACTCAAGGGTTTCAAAAATGTAGTTGGTATTAACAGTGCAATGGTATAAAGGTGGATGGACTCAATGGTTTCAATAATGTAGTGGGCATTAACAGTGCAATGGTATAACGGTAGATGGACTCAATGGTTTGAACATTGTGTGGGCATTAACAGTGCAATGGTATAATGGTAGATGGACTCAATGGTTTCAACAATATAGACGGCATTAACAGTGCAATGGTCTAAAAGTAGACCGACTCAAGGGCTTCAACAATGTAGTGGGTATTTACAGTGCAGTGGTATAAAGGTAGATGGACTCAATGGTTTCAACAATGTAGTGAGTATTAACGGTGAAATGGTATATAGGTAAATGGACTCAAGTTTTTCAACAATGTAGTCGACACTAACAGTGCAATGGTATAAAGGTAGATGGACTCAAGGGTTTCAACAATGTAGTGGGCATTAACAGTGCAATTGTATAAAGGTAGATGGACTCAAGGGTTTAAACAATGTAGTGGGCACTAACAGTGCAATGGTATAAAGGTAGATGGACTCAAGGGTTTCAACAATGTAGTTGGCATTAACAGTGCAATGGTAAAAAGGTAGATGGACTCAAGGGTTTCAACAATGTAGTGGGCATTAACAGTGCAATGGTATAAAGGTAGATGGACTCAAGGTTTTCAACAATGTAGTCGGCATTAACATTGCAATGATATGAAGGTAGATGGATTGAAGGGTTTCAACAATATAGTGGGCATTAACAGTGCAATGGTATAAAAGTATATGGACTCAAGGGTTTCAACAATTTAGTGGGCATTAACAATGCAATGTTATAAAGGTAGATGGACTCAATGGTTTCAACAATGTAGTGGGCATTAAGAGTGCAATGGTATAAAGGTAGATGGACTAAAGTGTTTCAACAATGTATTCGTCATTAACAGTGCAATGGTATAAAAGTAGATGGAATCAAGGGCTTCAGCAATGTAGTCGGCATTAACAGTTGAATGTTATGAAGGTAGATGGCTCAAGATTTTCAACAATGTAGTCGGCACTAACAGGGCAATGGTATAAAGGTAGATGGACTCAATGGTTTCAATAATGTAGTGGGCATTAACAGTGTAATGGTATAACGGTAGATGGACTCAATGGTTTCAACAATATAGTGGGCATTAACAGTGCAATGGTATAAAAGTAGATGGACTCAAGGACTTCATCAATGTAGTGGGTATTTACAGTGCAGTGGTATATAGGTAGATTGGCTCAATGGTTTCAACAATGTAGTGAGCATTAACAGTGAAATGGTATATAGGTAGATGGACTCAAGGTTTTCAACAATGTAATTGACACTAACAGTGCAATGGTATAAACGTAGATGGACTCAAGGGTTTCAACAATGTAGTCGGCATTAACAGTGCAATGGTTTAAAGGTAGATGGACTCAAGGGTTTAAACAATACAGTGGGCACTAACAGTGCAATGGTATAAAGGTAGATGGACTCAAGGGTTTCAACAATGTAGTGGGCATTAACAGTGAAATGGGATAAAGGTAGATGGACTCAAGAGTTTCAACAATGTAGTGGGCATTAACAGTGAAACGGTATAAAGGTAGATGGACTCGATGGTTTCAACAATGTAGTGGGCATTAACAGTGCAATGGTATAAAGGTAGAAGGACTCAAGGTTTTCAACAATGTAGTGGGCACTAACAGTGCAATGGTATAAAGGTAGATTGACTCAAGGGTTTCAACAATGTAGTGGGCACTAACAGTGCAACGTTATAAAGGTAGATTGACTCAATGGTTTCAACAATGTAGAGGGCATTAACCGTGCCATGGTATAAAGGTAGATGGACTCATGGGTTTTAACAATGTAGTGGGCATTAACAGTGCAATGTTATCAAGGTAGATGGTCTCAATGGTTTCAACAATGTAGTGGGCATTAACAGTGCAATGTTATAAAGGTAGATGGACTAAAGAGTTTCAACAATGTAGTCGGCATTAACAGTGCAATGGTATAAAAGTAGATGGACTCAAGAGCTTCAACAATGTAGTGGGTATTTACAGTGCAATGGTATAAAGGTAGATGGACTGAATGGTTTCAACAATGTAGTGGGCGTTAACAGTTCAATGCTATAAAGGTAAATGCACTCAAGGTTTTCAACAATGTAGTGGGCATTAACAGTGCAATGGTATAAAGGTAGCTGGATTCAAGAGTTTCAACAATGTAGTGGGCATTAGCAGTGCAATTGTTTAAAGATAGAGGGACTCAAGGGTTTCAAAAATGTAGTGGGTATTAACAGTGCAATGGTATAAAGGTAGATGGACTCAATGGTTTCAATAATGTAGTGGGCATTAACAGTGCAATGGTATAACGGTAGATGGACTCAATGGTTTGAACATTGTGGTGGGCATTAACAGTGCAATGGTATAATGGTAGATGGACTCAATGGTTTCAACAATATAGACGGCATTAACAATGCAATGGTATAAAGGTAGATCGACTCAAGGGCTTCAACAATGTAGTGGGTATTTACAGTGCAGTGGTATAAAGGTAGATGGACTCAATAGTTTCAACAATGTAGTGAGTATTAACAGTGAAATGGTATATAGGTAAATGGACTCAAGTTTTTCAACAATGTAGTCGACACTAACAGTACAATGGTATAAAGGTAGATGGACTCAAGGGTTTCAACAATGTAGTGGGCATTAACAGTGCAATTGTATAAAGGTAGATGGACTCAAGGGTTTAAACAATGTAGTGGGCACTAACAGTGCAATGGTATAAAGGTAGATGGACTCAATGGTTTCAACAATGTAGTTGGCATTAACAGTGCAATGGTAAAAAGGTAGATGGACTCAAGGGTTTCAACAATGTAGTCGGCATTAACAGTTGAATGTTATGAAGGTAGATGGACTCACGATTTTCAACAATGTAGTCGGCACTAACAGGGCAATGGTATAAAGGTAGATGGACTCAATGGTTTCAATAATGTAGTGGGCATTAACAGTGTAATGGTATAACGGTAGATGGACTCAATGGTTTCAACAATATAGTGGGCATTAACAGTGCAATGGTATAAAAGTAGATGGACTCAAGGACTTCATCAATGTAGTGGGTATTTACAGTGCAGTGGTATAAAGGTAGATTGGCTCAATGGTTTCAACAATGTAGTGAGCATTAACAGTGAAATGGTATATAGGTAGATGGACTCAAGGTTTTCAACAATGTAATTGACACTAACAGTGCAATGGTATAAACGTAGATGGACTCAAGGGTTTCAACAATGTAGTCGGCATTAACAGTGCAATGGTTTAAAGGTAGATGGACTCAAGGGTTTAAACAATACAGTGGGCACTAACAGTGCAATGGTATAAAGGTAGATGGACTCAAGGGTTTCAACAATGTAGTTGGCATTAACAGTGCAATGGTAAAAAGGTAGATGGACTCAAGGGTTTCAACAATGTAATGGGCATTAACAGTGCAATGGTATAAAGGTAGATGGACTGAAGGGTTTCAACAATGTAGTCGGCATTAACATTGCAATGATATGAAGGTAGATGGATTCAAGGGTTTCAACAATATAGTGGGCATTAACCCTGCAATGGTATAAAAGTAGATGGACTCAAGGGTTTCAAAAATTTAGTGGGCATTAACAATGCAATGTTATTAAGGTAGATCGACTCAATGGTTTCAACAATGTAGTGGGCATTAACAGTGCAATGGGATAAAGGTAGATGGACTCAAGAGTTTCAACAATGTAGTGGGCATTAAGAGTGAAACGGTATAAAGGTAGATGGACTCAATGGTTTCAACAATGTAGTAGGCATTAACAGTGCAATGGTATAAAGGTAGAAGGTCTCAAGGTTTTCAACAATGTAGTGGGCACTAACAGTGCAATGGTATAAAGATAGATTGACTCAAGGGTTTCAACAATGTAGTGGGCACTAGCAGTGCAATGTTATAAAGGTAGATGGACTCAATGGTTTCAACAATGTAGAGGGCATTAACCATGCCATGGTATAAAGGTAGATGGACTCAAGGGTTTTAACAATGTAGTGGGCATCAACAGTGCAATGGTATAAAGGTAGATGGACTCAATGGTTTCAACAATGTAGTGGCATTTACATTGCAATGGTATAACGGTAGATGGACTCAAAGGTTTCAACAATGTAGTGGGCATTTACAGTGCAATGTTATAAAGGTAGATGGACTCAATGGTTTCAACAATGTAGTGGGCATTAACAGTGCAATGTTATAAAGGTAGATGGACTAAAGAGTTTCAACAATGTAGTCGGCATTAACAGTGCAATGGTATAAAAGTAGATGGACTCAAGAGCTTCAACAATGTAGTTGGTATTTACAATGCAATGGTATAAAAGTAGATGGACTGAATAGTTTCAACAATGTAGTGGGCGTTAACTGTTCAATGGTATAAAGGTAGATGGACTCAAGGTTTTCAACAATGTAGTGGGCATTAACAGGGCAATGGTATAAAGGTAGCTGGATTCAAGAGTTTCAACAATGTAGTGGGCATTAGCAGTGCAATTGTTTAAAGATAGAGGGACTCAAGGGTTTCAAAAATGTAGTGGGTATTAACAGTGCAATGGTATATAGGTAGATGGACTCAATGATTTCAATAATGTAGTGGGCATTAACAGTGCAATGGTATAACGGTAGATGGACTCAATGGTTTGAACATTGTGGTGGGCATTAACAGTGCAATGGTATAATGGTAGATGAACTCAATGGTTTCAACAATATAGTGGGCATTAACAATGCAATGGTATAAAAGTAGATGGACTCAAGGGCTTCAACAATGTAGTGGGCATTAAGAGTGCAATGGTATAAAGGTAGATGGACTAAAGTGTTTCAACAATGTATTCGGCATTAACAGTGCAATGGTATAAAAGTAGATGGAATCAAGGGCTTCAGCAATGTGGTCGGCATTAACAGTTGAATGTTATAAAGGTAGATGGACTCAAGATTTTCAACAATGTAGTCGGCACTAACAGTGCAATGGTATAACGGTAGATGAACTCAAGTGTTTCAACAATGTAGTGGGCACTAACAGTGCAATGGTATAAAGGTAGATGGACTCAAGGGTTTCAACAATGTACTGGGGCATTAACAGTGCAATGGTATAAAGGTAGCTGGACTGAAGGGTTTCAACAATGTAGAGGGCATTAACAGTTCAATGGTATAAAGGTAGATGGACTCAAGGGTTTCAACAATGTAGTGGGCATTAACAGTGCAATGGTATAAAGGTAGATGGACTCAATGGTTTCAATAATGTAGTGGGCATTAACATTGCAATGGTATAACGGTAGATGGACTCAATGGTTTGAACAATGTAGTGGGCATTAACAGTGCAATGGTATAATGGTAGAGGGACTCAATGGTTTCAACAATATAGTGGGCATTAACAGTGCAATGGTATAAAGGTAGATATATTCAAAAATTTCAACAATGTAGTGGGCATTAACAGTGAAATGGGATAAAGGTAGATGGACTCAAGAGTTTCAACAATGTAGTGGGCATTAACAGTGAAACGGTATAAAGGTAGATGGACTAAAGGGTTTCAACAATGTAGTGGGTGTCAACAGTGCAATGGTATCAAGGTAGATAAACTCAAATGTTTCAACATTGTAGTGGGTATCAATAATACAATGGTACAAATGTAGATGGACTCAAGGGTTTCAACAATGTAGTGGGCATAAATGGTGCAATGTTATAAAGGTAGATGGACTCAATGGTTTCATCAACGTATTAGTTATGAACAGTGCAATGTTATAAAGGTAGATGGACTCAATCGTTTCAACAACGTAGTAAGCAATAACAGTGCAATGAAATAAAGGTAGATGGACACAATGGTTTCTACAATGTAGTGGCATTTACAGTGCAATGGTATAACAGTAGATGGACTCAATGGTTTCAACAATGTAGTGGGCATTTACAGTGCAATGGTATAAAGGTAGATCGACTCAAGGGTTTCAACAATTTAGTGGGCATTAACAGTGCATTGTTATAAAGGTAGATGGACTCAATGGTTTCAACAATGTAGTGGGCATTAACAGTGCAATGGTATAAAGGTAGATGGACTAAAGAGTTTCAACAATGTAGTCGGCATTAACAGTGCAATGGTATACAAGTAGATAGACTCAAGGGCTTCAACAATGTAGTGGGTATTTACAGTGCAATGGTATTAAGGTAGATGAACTCAATGGTTTCAACAATGTAGTGGGCGTTAACAGTTCAATGGTATAAAGGTAGAGGGACTCAAGGGTTTCTAAAATGTAGTGGGTATTAACAGTGCAATGGTATAAAGGTAGATGGACTCAATGGTTTCAATAATGTAGTGGGCATTAACAGTGTAATGGTATAACGGTAGATGGACTCAATGGTTTCAACAATATAGTGGGCATCAACAGTGCAATGGTATAAAAGTAGATGGACTCAAGGACTTCATCAATGTAGTGGGTATTTACAGTGCAGTGGTATAAAGGTAGATTGAGTCAATGGTTTCAACAATGTAGTGAGCATTAACAGTGAAATGGTATATAGGTAGATGGACTCAAGGTTTTCAACAATGTAATCGACACTAACAGTGTAATGGTATAAAGGTAGATGGACTCAAGGGTTTCAACAATGTAGTCGGCATTAACAGTGCAATTGTATAAAGGTAGATGGACTCAAGGGTTTAAACAATGTAGTGGGCACTAACAGTGCAATGGTATAAAGGAAGATGGACTCAAGGGTTTCAACAATGTAGTTGGCATTAACAGTGCAATGGTAAAAAGGTAGATGGACTCAAGGGTTTCAACAATGTAGTGGGCATTAACAGTGCAATGGTATAAAGGTAGATGAACTCAAGAGTTTCAACAATGTAGTCGGCATTAACATTGCAATGATATGAAGGTAGATGGATTCAAGGGTTTCAACAATATAGTGGGCATTAACCGTGCAATGGTATAAAAGTAGATGGACTCAAGGGTTTCAACAATTTAGTGGGCATTAACAATGCAATGTTATAAAGGTAGATGGACTGAAGGGTTTCAACAATGTAGTGGGCATTAACAGTGCAATGGTATAAAGGTAGATGGACTAAAGTGTTTCAACAATGTAGTTGGCATTAACAGTGCAATGGTATAAAAGTAGATGGTTTCAAGGGCTTCAACAATGTAGTGGGCATTAACAGTTCAATGGTATAAAGGTAGATGGACTCAATGTTTTCAACAATGTAGTCGGCACTAACAGTGCAATGGTATAAAGGTAGATGGACTCTAGGGTTTCAACAATGTAGTGAACACTAACAGTGCAATGGTATAAAGGTAGATGGACTCAAGGGTTTCAACAATGTAGTGGGCATTAACAGTGCAATGGTATAAAGGTAGCTGGACTCAAGGGTTTCAACAATGTAGTCGGCATTAACAGTGCAATAGTATAAAGGTAGATGGACTCAAGGGTTTCAACAATGTAGTGGGCATTAACAGTGCAATGGTATAAAGGTAGATAGACTCAAAAGTTTCAACAATGTAGTGGGAATTGACAGTTCAATGAAATAAAGGTAGATGGACTAAAGGGTTTCAACAATGTAGTGGGTATCAACAGTGCAATGGTAGAAAGGTAGATAAACTCAAATGTTTCAATATTGTAGTGGGTATCAATAATACAATGATATAAAGGTAGATGGACTCAAGGGTTTCAACAATGTAGTGGGCATTAATGGTGCAATGTTATAAAGGTAGATGGACTCAATGGTTTCATCAACGTAGTAGTTATGAACAGTGCAATGCTATAAAGGTAGATGGACTCAATGGTTTCAACAACGTAGTAAGCAATAACAGTGCAATGAAATAAAGGTAGATGGACTAAATGGTTTCAACAACGTAGTAAGCAATAACACTGCAATGGTATAAAGGTAGATGGACTGATGTGTTTCAACATTGTAGTGGGTATCAACAGTGCAATTTTATGAAGGTAGATGGACTCAAGGGTTTCAACAATGTAGTGGCATTTACAGTGCAATGGTATAAAAGTAGATGGACTCAGTGGTTTCAACAATGTAGTGGGCATTAACAGTGCAATGGTATAAAAGGTACATCGACTCAAGGGTTTCAATAATGTAGTCGGCATTAACAGTGCAGTGGTATAACGGTATATGGACTCAGTGGTTTTAACAATGTAGTGGGCATTAACAGTGCAATGGTATAAAGGTAGCTGGACTCAAGAGTTTCAACATGGTAGTGGGTATCAACAGTGCAATGGTATAAAGGTAGATAGACTCAAGGGTTTCAACAATGTAGTGGGTATTTACAGTGCAATGTTATAAGTAGAAAGGTAAATGGACTCAATGGTTTCAACAATGTAGTGAGCATTTACAGTGCAATGGTATAACGGTAGATGGACTCAAGGGTTTCAACAATGTAGTGGGCATTAACAGTGCAATGGTATAAAAGTAGATTGACTGAAGGGTTTCAACAATTTAGTGGACATTAACAGTGCAATGGTAGAAAGGTATATGGACTCAATGGTTTCAACAATGTAGTGGGCATTAACAGTGCAATGGTATAAAGGTAGATAGACTGAAGGGTTTCAACAATGTAGTTGGCATTAACAGTGCAATGGTATAAAAGTAGATGGACTCAAGGGCTTCAACAATGTAGTGGGTATTTACAGTGCAGTGGTATAAAGGTAGATGAACTGAAGGGTTTCAACAATGTAGTGAGCATTAACAGTGAAATGGTATATAGGTAGATGGACTCAAGATTTTCAACAATGTAGTCGGCACTAACAGTGCAATGGTATAAAGATAGATGGACTCAAGGGTTTCAACAATGTAGTCAGCATTAACAGTGCAATGGTATAAATGTAGATGGACTAAAGGATTTCAACAATGTAGTGGGCATTAACAATGCAATGGTATAAAGGTAGATGAACTCAATGGTTTCAACAATATAGTGGGCATTAACAGTTCAATGATATAAAGGTAGATGGACTCAAGGGTTTCAATAATATAGTGGACATTATCCGTGCAATGGTTTAAAGGTAGGTTGACTCAATGGTTTCAACAATGTAGTGGGCATTAACAGTGCAATGGTATAAAAGTAGATGGACTCAATGGTTTCAATAATGTAGTGGGCATTAACAGTGCAATGGTATAAAGGTAGATGGACTCAAGGGTTTCAACAATGTAGTGGGCATTAACAGTGCAATGGTGTAAAGGTACATGGACTGAAGGGTTTCAAGAATGTAGTGGGCATTAACAGTGCAATGGTATTAAGTTAGATGGACTCAAGGGTTTCAACAATGTAGTGGGCTTTAACAGTGCAATGGTATAAAGGTAGGTTGACTCAAGGGTTTCAACAATGTAGTCGGCATAAGCAGTGCAATGGTACAAAACTAGATGGACTCAAGTGTGCAATAGTGTAAAAGAGATGGATTCGAGGGCTTTAAACATTGTAGCTGGCATTCAATATGTTATTGTATAAAAGGAGATGGATACAATGGCGTTATACAATATAGTTGAGATACAATATGCATTTGTATAGAATGAGATAGATGCAAGAGGTTAAAACAATGTAGCTGGCATTAAATATGTAATTGTATAAAAGGAGATGGATACAATGGCGTTATACAATGTAGTTGAAATACTATATGCATTTGTATAGAAGGAGATGGATGCAAGAGGTTAAAACAATGTAGCTGGCATTCAATATGTAATTGCATAAAAGGAGATGGATACAATGGCGTTATAGAATGTAGTTGAGATACAATGTGCAATTGTATAAAAGGAGATGGATGCAAGGGTTTAAACAATAGTGCTGGCTTACAATGTGCAATTGTATAAAAGGAGATGGATGCAAAGGATTTAAACAATAGTGCTGGCATACAATGTGCAATTGTATAAAAGAAGAGGGATGCTAGGGGGTTAAACGATAGTGCTGGCATACAATGTGTAATTGTATAAAAGAAGAGGGATGCAAGGGTTTAAACAATAGTGCTGGCATACAATGTGTAATTGTATAAGAAAAGAGGGATGCTAGGGGTTTAAACAATAGTGCTGGTTTACAATGTGCAATTGTATAAAAGAAGAGGGATGCAAGGGTTTAAACAATAGTGCTGGCATACAATGTGTAATTGTACAAAAGAAGAGGGATGCTAGGGGTTTAAACAATAGTGCTGGCATACAATGTGTAATTGTATAAAAGAAGAGGGATGCAAGGGTTTAAACAATAGTGCTGGCATACAATGTGCAATTGTATAAAAGAAGAGGGATGCAAGGGTTTAAACAATAGTGCTGGCTTACAATGTGTAATTGTATAAAAGGAGATGGATGCAAGGGTTTAAACAATAGTGCTGGCTTACAATGTGCAATTGTATGAAAGGAGATGGATGCAAAGGATTTAAACAATAGTGCTGGCATACAATGTGCAATTGTATAAAAGAAGAGGGATGCTAGGGGTTTAAACAATGTAGCTGGCTTACAATGTGCAATTGTATAAAAGGAGATGGATGCAAGGGGTTTAAACGATAGTGCTGGCATACAATGTGTAATTGTATAAAAGAAATAGATTCAAGGGGTTAAACAATAGTGCTGGCATACAATGTGTAATTGTATAAAATAAATAGATTCAAGGGGGTTAAACAATAGTGCTGGCATACAATGTGTAATTGTATAAAAGGAGATGGATGCAAGGGGGTTAAACAATAGTGCTGGCATACAATATGTAATTGTATAAAAAGAAATAGATTCAAGGGGTTTAAACAATAGTGCTGGCATACAATGTGTAATTATATAAAAGAAATAGATTCAAGGGGGTTAAACAATAGTGCTGGCATACAATGTGTAATTGTATAAAAAGAAATAGATTCAAGGGGGTTAAACAATAGTGCTGGCATACAATGTGTAATTGTATCAAAAGAAATAGATTCAAGGGGTTTAAACAATAGTGCTGGCATACAATGTGTAATTATATAAAAGAAATAGATCCAAGGGGGTTAAACAATAGTGCTGGCATACAATGTGTAATTATATAAAAGAAATAGATTCAAGGGGGTTAAACAATAGTGCTGGCATACAATGTGTAATTATATAAAAGAAATAGATTCAAGGGTGTTAAACAATAGTGCTGGCATACAATGTGTAATTATATAAAAGAAATAGATTCAAGGGGGTTAAACAATAGTGCTGGCATACAATGTGTAATTGTATAAAAAGAAATAGATTCAAGGGGGTTAAACAATAGTGCTGGCATACAATGTGTAATTATATAAAAGAAATAAATTCAAGGGGGTTAAACAATAATGCTGGCATACAATGTGTAATTATATAAAAGAAATAGATTCAAGGGGTTTAAACAAAGTAGCTGGCTTACAATGTGCACTCGTTTAAAAAGATGGATTCAAGGGTTTTAAACAATGAAGCTGGCATTGTAATTGTATAAAAGGAGATGGATGCAAGTGGTTTAAACAACGTAGTTGAGACACACTATGCAATTGTATAAAATGAGATGGATGCAAGGGGTTTAAACATTGTAGCTAGCATTCAATATGTAATTGTATAAAAGGAAATAGACGCAATGACGTTTTACAGTGTAGTTGAGATTCAAGATGCAATTGTATAAAAGGAGATGGACGCAAGGAGTTTAAACAATATAGCTGTCATACAATATGCAATTGTATAAAAGGAAATGGATGCAAGGCGTTTAATAATGTAGTTGGCATACAATGTGCAATTGTATAAAATGAGATGGGTGCAAGGGGTTTAAATTATGTTGAAGGCATTCAATGTGTTATTATATAAAAGGAGATGGACTCAAGGTGTTTAAACAATGTAGCTGGCATACAATATGCAATTGTATAAAAGGAAATGGATGCAAGGCGTTTAATAATGTAGTTGACATACAATGTTCAATTGTATAAAATGAGATGGGTGCAAGGGGTTTAAATTATGTTGAAGGCATTCAATGTGTTATTATATAAAAGGAGATGGATTCAAGGGGTTTAAACAATGTAGCTGGCATACAATGTGTAATTGTATTAAAGGAGATGGACACAAGGGCTTTATACAATGTAGCTGGCATACAATGTGCAATAGTATGAAAGGAAATGGATGCAAGGCGTTTAAAAATGTAGCTGGCATACAATGTGTATTTGTATTAAATGAGATGGACGCAAGGCGTTTAAAAATGTAGCTGACGTACAATGTGTAATTGTATTAAAGGAGATGGATGCAAGGCGTTTAAAAATGTATCTGACGTACAATGTGTAATTGTATTAAAGGAGATGGACGCAAGGCGTTTAAAAATGTAGCTGACGTACAATGTGTAATTGTATTAAAGGAGATTGACGCAAGGCGTTTAAAAATGTATCTGACGTACAATGTGTAATTGTATTAAAGGAGATGGACGCAAGGCGTTTAAAAATGTAGCTGACGTACAATGTGTAATTGTAATAAAGGAGATGGACGCAAGGGCTTTAGACAATGTAGCTGGCATACATTATGCAATCGTATAAAAGAAAATGGATGCAAGGCGTTTAAAGATGTAGCTGGCATTCAATGTGCAATTGCATAAAAGAAGATGGGTGCAAGGCATTTAAAAATGTAGCTGGCATACAATGTGTAATTGTATAAAAGGAGATGGATTCTAGGGATTTAAACAATGTAGCTGGCATACAATGTGTAATTGTTTAAAAGGAGATGAATGCAAGGGGTTTATACAATGGAGCTTGCATACTTTGTGTAATCTTATAAAAGGAGATTGTGCAATGGGTTTAAACAATGTGGCTGATATACTTTGTGTAATCGTATAAAAGAAGATGGACGAGATGGGGTTTATACAACGTAGTTGGCATACAATGTGCAATTATATAAAAGAAGATGGATGCAAAGGGTTTAATCTATGTAGCTGGTATACAATGTGCAGTTGTATAAAAGGAGATGGGTGCAAGGGATTTAAACAATGAAGCTGGTACACAATGGGCAACTGTATAAAAGGAGATGGATTAAAGGGCATTTAACCATGTAGCTGGCATACAATATGTAACTGTGTAAAAGGAGATGGACGCAATGGCTTTAAACAATTTAATTTGTATACGATATGCAATTGACTAAAAGAAGATAGAGGTCAGAACTTTAAACACTGTAACTTGCATTCAAATATAATTTGATTAGGTAAAAATGGCCTTAAGCGCTTTCACCATTAGTAGTATCAATAGTGATGTGCTGCCAATCTCATCAATGTAGAAGGTATTAAAAGTGCAGTGGTATCAACGTAGATGAACTCAAGAGCTTTCATCAATGCATAAGGTATTAAAAGTGCAATGGTAACAACGCAGATGAACTCAAGAGCTTTTATCAATACATAAGGTATTAAAAGTGAAATGGTATCAACGTAGATGAACTCAAAAGCTTTTATCATACATAAGGTATTAAAAGTGCAAAGGTAACAACGTAGATGAACTCAAAAGGTTTTATCAATGCATAAGGTATTAAAAGTGAAATGGTATCAACGTAGATGAACTCAAAAGCTTTAATCAGTGCATAAGGTATTAAAAGGGCAATGGTAACAACGTAGATGAATTCAAGAGCTTTTATCAATGCATAAGGTATTAAAAGTGAAATGGTATCAACGTAGATGAACTTAAAAGCTTTTATCAATGCATAAGGAATTAAACGTGCAATGGTGACAACGTAGATGAACTCAGGAGCTTTTATCAATGCATAAGGTATTAAAAGTGAAATGGTATCAACGTAGATGAACTCAAGAGCTTTTATCAATACATAAGGTATTAAAAGTGCAATGGTAACAACGTAGATGAATTCAAGAGCTTTTATCAATGCATAAGGTATTAAAAGTGAAATGGTATCAATGTAGATGAACTCAAAAGCTTTTATCAATGCATAAGGAATTAAACGTGCAATTGTGACAACGTAGATGAACTCAAGAGCTTTTATCAATGCATAAGGTATTATAAGTGAAATGGTATCAACGTAGATGAACTCAAGAGCTTTTATCAATGCATAAGGTATTAAAAGTGCAATGGTATCATCGTAGATGAACTCAAGAGCTTTTAACAATACATAAGGTATTAAAAGTGCAATGATATCAACGTAAATGAACTCAAAAGGTTTTATCAATACATAAGGTATTAAAAGTGCAATGGTATCAACTAAGATGAACTCAAGAGCTTTTATCAATGCATAAGGTATTAAAAGTGCTATGTTATCAGCGTATATGAACTCAAGAGCTTTTATCAATGCATAAGGTATTAAAAGTGCAGTGACATCAACGTAAATGATCTCAAAAGCTTTTATCGATGCATAAGGTATTAAAAGTGCTATGGTATCAACGTATATGAACTCAAAAGCTTTTATCAATGCATAATGTATTAAAAGTGCAATGGTATCAACGTTAATGAATTCAAAAGCTTTTATCAATACATAAGGTATTGAAAGTGCAATGGTATCAACGTAGAAGAACTCAGGAGCTTTTACCAATGCATAAGATATAAAAAGTGCAATGGTATCAATGGAAATGAACTTTAGAACTTTTATCAATGCATACGGTATTAAAAGTGCAATGGTATTAACGTAGATATTCTCATTAGATTTTATCAATGTAGAAGGTATTAAAAGTGCAATGATATCAACAAAGATGAACTCAAGAGATTTTACCAATGCAGATAGTATTAAAAGTGTAATTGTATCAACATAGATGAACTCAAGATCTTTTACCAATACAAATGGTACTAAAAGTGCAATGGTATCAACGTATATGAACTCAAGATGTTTTACCAATACAGATGCTACGAAAAGTGCACATGTATCTACGTAGATGAACTCAATAGCTTTAACAAATGTATCAGGTATTAAAAGTGCAATTGTATCGACGTAGATGAACTCAAGAGCTTTTACCAATATAGAAGGTATCAAAAGTGCAACGGTATCAACGTAGATGAACTCAAGAGCTTTTATCAATGCATAAGGTATTAAAAGTGCAATGGTAACAACGTAGATGAATTCAAGAGCTTTTATCAATGCATAAGGTATTAAAAGTGAAATGGTATCAACGTAGATGAACTCAAAAGCTTTTATCAATGCATAAGGAATTAAACGTGCAATGGTAACAACGTAGATGAACTCAAGAGCTTTTATCAATGCATAAGGTATTAAAAGTGAAATGGTATCAACGTAGATGAACTCAAGAGCTTTTATCAATGCATAAGGTATTAAAAGTGCAATGGTATCAACGTAGATGAACTCAAGAGCTTTTAACAATACATAAGGTATTAAAAGTGCAATGATATCAACGTAAATGAACTCAAAAGCTTTTATCAATACATAAGGTATTAAAAGTGCAATGGTATCAACTAAGATGAACTCAAGAGCTTTTATCAATGCATAAAGTATTAAAAGTGCTATGTTATCAGCGTATATGAACTCAAGGGCTTTTATCAATGCATAAGGTATTAAAAGTGCAGTGACATCAACGTAAATGATCTCAAAAGCTTTTATCGATGCATAAGGTATTAAAAGTGCTATGGTATCAACGTATATGAACTCAAATGCTTTTATCAATGCATAAGGTATTAAAAGTGCAATGGTATCAACGTTAATGAACTCAAAAGCTTTTATCAATACATAAGGTATTGAAAGTGCAATGGTATCAACGTAGAAGAACTCAGGAGCTTTTACCAATGCATAAGATATAAAAAGTACAATGGTATCAATGGAAATGAACTTTAGAACTTTTATCAATACATACGGTATTAAAAGTGCAATGGTATTAACGTAGATATTCTCATTAGATTTTATCAATGTAGAAGGTATTAAAAGTGCAATGATATCAACAAAGATGAACTCAAGAAATTTTACCAATGCAGATAGTATTAAAAGTGTAATTGTATCAACAAAGATGAACTCAAGATCTTTTACCAATACAAATGGTACTAAAAGTGCAATGGTATCAACGTATATGAACTCAAGAGCTTTTACCAATACATAAGATATAAAAAGTGCAATGATATCAACGTAGATGAACACAAGAGCTTTTAACAATACAGAAGGTATTAAAAGTTCAATGGTATCAACGTTGATGAACTCAGGGGCTTTTACCAATGCATAGGATATAAAAAGTGCAATGCTATCAACGAAGATGAACTCATGAGCTTTTACCAATGCATAAGATATAAAAAGTGCAATGCTATCAACGAAGATGAACTCATGAGCTTTTACCAATGCATAAGATATAAAAAGTGCAATGCTATCAACGAAGATGAACTCATGAGCTTTTACCAATACATAAGTTATAAAAAGTGCAATGGTTTCAACGTAAATGAACACAAGAGCTTTTATCAATGCAGATGGTATTAAAAGTGCAATGGTATTAATGTAGATGAACTCAAGAGCTTATATCAATACAGACGGTATATACAGTGCAATGGTATCAATTTAGGTGAACTCAAGAGATTTTATCAATGCATTAGGTATTTAAAGTGCAATGGTATCAACGTAAATGAACTCAAAAGCTTTTACCAATACAATAAGTATAAAAAGTGCAATGGTATCAACGTAGATGAACTCAAGAGCTTTTATCAATGCATAATGTATTAAAAGTGCAATGGTATCAACGTAGATGAACTCAATAGCTTTTACCAATACATAAGATATAAAAAGTGCAATGATATCACCGTAGATGAACTCAAGAGCTTTTACCAATACAGAAGGTATTAAAAGTTCAATGGTTTCAACGTTGATGAACTCAGGAGCTTTTACCAATGCATAAGTTATAAAAAGTGCAATGATATCAACTAAATGAACTTAAGAGCTTTTACCGATACATAAGGTATTTAAAGAGCAATGGTATCAACGTAGATGAACTCAAGAGCTTTTACCGATGCAACAGGTATTAAAAGTGCAACGGTATCAACGAAGATGAAATGAAGAGCTTTTATCAATGTCTAAGGTATTTTTCTGCTTAAGGACAAACACATATGTTATTGAAGATGGATATCATATTTTCTTCGAATGTCCATTGTATAACAACATGAGAGCTACTTATTTTAAAGATATATGGTTAAGAAACAGCACTCATAATTTATTCTGTTCCCTTATGTCATCTTCAAAATCAGATGAAATTTTGTCAATCGCTAAATATTTATATCTCGCAATGAACACTAGAAAACTAGAAGTTAATATTCTGTAGTTACTTTAATAATAGTCATTGTAATGCTACAACTACATTTATTATTTGTATATTTGTCACTCTATTTTAAAATTGTATAAATTGTATGTTTGTATTTTGGGCCAAAGGCCTATATCACCAAATAAAATAATAATATTATTATTATTATTATTATTATTATTATCATTATAATAAGGTATTTAAAGTGCAATGGTATAAACGTAGATCAGCTCAAGAGCTTTTACCAATGCATAAGGTATTGAATGTGCAATGGTAACAACGTAGATGAACTCAAGAGCTTTTATCAATGCATAAGGTATTAAAAGTGAAATGGTATCAACGTAGATGAACTCAAAAGCTTTTATCAATGCATAAGGTATTAAAAGTGCAATGGTAACAACGTAGATGAACTCAAGAGCTTTTATCAATGCATAAGGTATTAAAAGTGAAATGGTATCAACGTAGATGAACTCAAAAGCTTTTATCAATGCATAAGGTATTAAAAGTGCAATGGTAACAACGTAGATGAACTCAAGAGCTTTTATCAATGCATTAGGTATTAAAAGTGAAATGGTATCAACGTAGATGAACTCAAGAGCTTTTATCAATGCATAAGGTATTAAAAGTGAAATGGTATCAACGTAGATGAACTCAAAAGCTTTTATCAATGCATAAGGTATTAAAAGTGAAATGGTATCAACGTAGATGAACTCAAAAGCTTTTATCAATGCATAAGGTATTAAAAGTGCAATGGTAACAACGTAGATGAACTCAAGAGCTTTTATCAATGCATAAGGTATTAAAAGTGAAATGGTATCAATGTAGATGAACTCAAAAGCTTTTATCAATGCAAAAGGTATTAAAAGTGCAATGGTAACAACGTAGATGAACTCAAAAGCTTTCATCAATACAGATGGTATTGAAAGTGCAACGGTATCAACGTAAATCAAATCAAGAGCTTTCATCAATACATACGGTATTAAAAGTGCAACGGTATCAACGTAGATGCACTCAAGAGCTTTCATCAATACAGACGGTATTGAAAGTGTAACGGTATCAACCGCGTAAATCAAATCAAAAGCTTTCATCAATACAGACGGTATTAAAAGTGCAACGCTATCAAAGAAAGTCGAATCAAGAGCTTTCATCAATACAGACGGTATTAAAAGTGCAACGGTATCAACGTAAGTGGAATCAAGAGCTTTCATCAATACAGACGGTATTAAAAGTGCAACGGTATCAACGTAAGTCAAATCAAGTGCTTTCATCAATACAGACGGTATTAAAAGTGCAACGGTATCAAAGAAAGTCGAATCAACAGCTTTCATCAATACAGATGGTATTAAAAGTGCAACGGTATCAACGTAAGTGGAATCAAGAGCTTTCATCAATACAGACGGTATTAAAAATGCAACAGTATCAACATAAGTCGAATCAAGAGCTTTCATCAATACAGACAGTATTAAAAGTGCAACGGTATCAACGTAGATGCACTCAAGAGCTTTCATCAATACAGACGGTATTGAAAGTGTAACGGTATCAACCGCGTAAATCAAATCAAAAGCTTTCATCAATACAGACGGTATTAAAAGTGCAACGCTATCAAAGAAAGTCGAATCAAGAGCTTTCATCAATACAGACGGTATTAAAAGTGCAACGGTATCAACGTAAGTGGAATCAAGAGCTTTCATCAATACAGACGGTATTAAAAGTGCAACGGTATCAACGTAAGTCAAATCAAGTGCTTTCATCAATACAGACGGTATTAAAAGTGCAACGGTATCAAAGAAAGTCGAATCAACAGCTTTCATCAATACAGATGGTATTAAAAGTGCAACGGTATCAACGTAAGTGGAATCAAGAGCTTTCATCAATACAGACGGTATTAAAAATGCAACAGTATCAACATAAGTCGAATCAAGAGCTTTCATCAATACAGACAGTATTAAAAGTGCAACGGTATCAACGTAAGTCTAATCAAGTGCTTTCATCAATACAGACAGTATTAAAAGTGCAACGGTATCAACGTAAGTGGAATCAAGAGCTTTTATCAATACAGACGGTATTAAAAGTGCAACGGTATCAACGTAAGTCGAATCAAGTGCTTTCGTCAATACAGATGGTATTAAAAGTGCAACGGTATCAACGTAAGTCGAATCAAGTGCTTTCATCAATACAGACGCTATTTAAAGTGCAACGGTATCAACGTAAGTGGAATCAAGTGTTTTCATCAATACAGACGGTATTAAAAGTGCAACGGTATAAACGTAAGTGGAATCAAGAGCTTTCATCAATACAGACGGTATTAAAAGTGCAACGGTATCAACGTAAGTCGAATCAAGTGCTTCCATCAATACAGACGCTGTTAAAAGTGCAACGGTATCAACGTAAGTCGAATCAAGAGCTTTCATCAATACAGACGCTATTAAAAGTGCAACGGTATCAACGTAAGTCGAATCAAGTGCTTTCATCAATACAGAAAGTATTAAAAGTGCAACGGTATCAACGTAAGTCGAATCAAGTGCTTTCATCAATACAGACGCTATTAAAAGTGCAACGGTATCAACGCAAGTGGAAACAAGTGCTTTCATCAATACAGACTGTATTAAAAGTGCAACGGTATCAAAGAAAGTCGAATCAAGAGCTTTCATCAATACAAACGGTATTAAAAGTGCAACGCTATCAACGTAAGTGGAATCAAGTGCTTTCATCAATACAGACGGTATTAAAAGTGCAACGGTATCAACGTAAGTGGAATCAAGAGCTTTCATCAATACAGACGGTATTTAAAGTGCAACGGTATCAACGTAAGTCGAATCAAGTGCTTTCATCAATACAGACGCTATTAAAAGTGCAACGGTATCAACGTAAGTCGAATCAAGTGCTTTCATCAATACAGACGGTATTAAAAGTGCAACGGTATCAACGTAAGTCGAATCAAGAGTTTTCATCAATACAGACGGTATTTAAAGTCAACGGTATCAACGTAAGTCGAATCAAGTGCTTTCATCAATACAGACGGTTTTAAAAGTGCAACGGTATCAACGTAAGTGGAATCAAGAGCTTTCATCAATACAGACGCTATTAAAAGTGCAACGGTATCAATGTAAGTCGAATCAAGTGCTTTCATCAATACAGACGGTATTAAAAGTGCAACGGTATCAACGTAAGTGGAATCAAGAGCTTTCATCAATACAGACGCTATTAAAAGTGCAACGGTATCAACGTAAGTCGAATCAAGTGCTTTCATCAATACAGACGGTATTAAAAGTGCAACGGTATCAACGTAAGTGGAATCAAGAGCTTTCATCAATACAGACTGTATTGAAAGTGCATCGGTATCAACGTAAATCAAATCAAGAGCTTTCATCGATGTAGAAGGTATTTCAAGTGCAATGGTATCAACGTAGATGAACTCAAGAGCTTTGGCAATACATATGCATAGGCATACAAGCGATGCCAATCACGACACAATACAATAAATCATCTCCAAATTGCTATATATTACGTTAAGACAACATATCGCAGAGAACCAATACAGATGAAGATCAGTGGATATCATATGTGCTCAGGTAAGTCGTTGTCAAGTTATATAGTTCATACCATTGCAGTCGTATAACATTTTAGTTACTGTCAAATAATTGCGTATAAGAACTTTTTTTTGCTCTCCCTGTTTTATGAAATACTGCAATAATGCATCTTATTTAATGGGCCATCAAAATATAAACTTTTGTTGTATTTATATTAACTTTATCATAATAAATGCTTCTAAACAAAAGAAAAGCTTTAGGACACGTGCATTATTGTTTATGACTTGAACATTTTATTACAAGTTTTTTAATGTTAACAAGGTAATGACAGCTTTCCGACACCATGAAATACTGTTCAGATTGTAGTATCATATAATTTAGCAAACCATTTCGAATTTATTCCAATAAAATTTGTCAAGATGATGGGTGAGTATCTTGAACGGAAAACGGGATCTTCTGTAAGGCGACTGTGTCTTCTGTGAGGCGACTGTGTCTTCTGTGAGGCGACTGTGTCTTCTGTGAGGCGACTGTGTCTTCTGTAAGGCGACTGTGTCTTCTGTGAGGCGACTGTGTCTTCTGTGAGGCGACTGTGTCTTCTGTGAGGCGACTGTGTCTTCTGTGAGGCGACTGTGTCTTCTGTGAGGCGACTGTGTCTTCTGTGAGGCGACTGTGTCTTCTGTGAGGCGACTGTGTCTTCTGTGAGGCGACTGTGTCTTCTGTAAGGCGACTGTGTCTTCTGTAAGGCGACTGTGTCTTTACTGGATTAAGCTGTGAAACATCCTAGCTTAAAACTATGTTAAACATTTTGTTCAAACTATATAATATATAAATTTTCCTTAGACTTCTTGCTTCATGATTAGTAAACTTCAAACACAATAAAGTAAATAAAATGATTATAATATTTAGAAACCATACAGACAAATGATCATACCAATCAACTATATACAGTTTAATGTTTCAAACCCCGTACAGTTGAACTAACTGTTGTTCAACACTATTTTAATAATGAGACTAGCTGTTTAGACAACATGTCTGGACAGCATACGTTTGAGACTTGTTTCAAACTCAAACCAAAACTGTATGTCTGGAACACTGTTCAGTTCAAGCATAAGAGTACACCTATATGTTTGAAGACGGTTTCAAACCTTAGTTTTCAAACTAAACTAGAGCGCATGAAAGAAAGCAAAGTCTCAGCACGAAAATAAAGTTATTGTTTGAGAACGGTTTCAAACTAATAACAAAACTGTATACTTGGAACAATGCTCAGTTCCAGCATAAATATACACTTATACGTTTGGAGACTGTTCCAAACCTAAGTGATCGAACTAAGATAAAAATCCAATTCCAGCACAAAACTAACTTGTTATGTTTGAGAACGGTTCCAAACTAAAAGCATCAGACTAAATTAGTATGCATGAAACAATTCCCAGTTAAATATTCCTATGTATTTCAAACACAAGCCTTCCCAAAGTCTATCGCTAAAAAGAATCGTTGTGGCAGTGCACACTCTCCCCCACAACGCAATTTAGCTCCTCCGACGTTTCAAGCAGACTTTTTGCAACTTGCGTCGAAAGAAACTAGCTAAATATGGTATTGCTTTATTACGAAGCAATAAACCATCCTTGGCTGAACCATAAAAACTCTGACTTTTATATTCAGGAAAACACCTATTTTAAAATGGTGTCCTATTCATGAATAATGATTAATATTTCAATTATTGATTATAATTGCATCGTTCGTCGTTTTATGATGAATTATCTTTAAAACTTATATCTGGTATAATTTTTTATAATAATAGCGAAAAAATAGAGTTTATTACCTCTTCTTATAATAATTGCTATAAACAGACTTTTATGCTATAAAACAACGACATTATTTTGACAAAAGTCATTTATCTCTCCCACATAATACCGCACGGCGATCTGATTATATGTTCGATCCCCGTTTGAGTCATACAAAAGACTTGAAAAATGGGAGTGGGGTGGGGGGGGGGGGGGGGGGGAACAAATCTTACCATATGTTCTGAGACAAGTCCTACTAGCACTGGGACAAATCCTACCATTGGCACTGGGACAAATCTTACCATTATACAAAATCAAATCCTACCATTGGTACTGGGACAATTCCTACCATTGGCACTGGGACAAATCTTACCATTATACTAAATCAAATCCTACCATTGGTACTGGGACAATTCCTACCATTGGCACTTGGATAAATCTTAACATTGTACAAGAACTAATCCTACCATTGGTTCTGGGATAAATCCTACCATTAGCACTGGAACAAATCCTACCATTGGCACTGGGACAAATCTTACCATTATACTAAATCAAATCCTACCATTGGTACTGGGACAATTCCTACCATTGGCACTGGGACAAATCTTACCATTATACTAAATCAAATCCTACCATTGGTACTGGGACAATTCCTACCATTGGCACTGGGACAAATCTTACCATTATACTAAATCAAATCCTATCATTGGTACTGGGACAATTCCTACCATTGGCACTTGGATAAATCTTAACATTGTACAAGAACTAATCCTACCATTGGTTCTGGGATAAATCCTACCATTAGCACTGGAACAAATCCTACCATTGGCACTTGGATAAATCTTAACATTGCACTAGAACTAATACTACCATTGGTTCTGGGACAAATCCTACCAATGGCACTGGGACATACTAAATCAAATCCTACCATTGGTACTGGGACAATTCCTATCGATGGCACTTGGATAAATCTTAACATTGTACAAGAACTAATCCTACAATTGGTTGTGGGACAAATCCTACCATAAGCACTGGGACAAATCCTATCATTGTCACTGGGACAAATTTTAACATTATACTAAATCAAATCCTACCATTGGTACTTGGACAATTCCTACCATTGGCACTTGGATAAATCTTAACATTGTACTAGAACTAATCCTACCATTGGTTCTGGGATAAATCCTTCTATTAGCACTGGGACAAATCCTACCATTGGCACTTGGATAAATCTTAACATTGTACTAGAACTAATCCTACCATAGGTACAGGGACAAATCCTACCATTGGCACTGGGACAAATCCTAACATTGGTACTGGGACAAATCCTAACATTTGCACTGGGACAAATCCTACCATTGGCACTGGGACAAATCCTAACATTGGCACTGGGACAAATCCTAACATTTGCACTGGGACAAATCCTACCATTGGCACTGGGACAAATCCTAACATTGGTACTGGGACAAATCCTACCAGTGGCACTGGGACAAATCTTACCATTGACACTGGGACAAATCCTACTATTGGCACTGGGGCAAATCCTACCTTTGGTCTGGGACAACTCTTACCATTGTACTAGAACTAATTCTACCATTGACACCGGGATAAATCCTACCATTGACACGGGGACAAATCCTACCATTGGACTGGAACAAATCCTACCATTGACACTGGGACAAATCCCATCATGTGTACTGGGACAAATCCTACCATAGGTACAGGGACAAATCCAACCATTGGCACTGGGACAAATCCTACCATTTGCACTGGGACAAACTTTACCATTGTACTAGAACTAATTCTATAATTGGCACTGGGACAAATCCTACCATTGGCATTGGTACAAATCTTACCATTGGTACTGGGACAAATCTTACCATTAATACTGGCACAAAGCCTACCACTGGTACTTGGACAAATGCTACCATTGGCACTTGGACAAATCCTACCATTAGCGCTTGGAGAATATCCTACTATTGGCACTGGGACAAATCCTAC
This sequence comes from Panopea generosa, assembly GCA_029582155.1. Lineage (NCBI taxonomy): Eukaryota > Metazoa > Mollusca > Bivalvia > Adapedonta > Hiatellidae > Panopea > Panopea generosa. The sequence goes on along the minus strand of CM055903.1, from coordinate 35,214,176 downwards.
CATAGGTTCTGAGACAAATCCTACTACTGGCACTGGGACAAATCCTACCATTGGCACTGGGACAAATTTTACCACTATACTAAGGCAAGTCCTACCATTGGTACTGGGACAACTCCTACCATTGACACTTGGATAAATCTTAACATAGTACTAAACTAATCCTACCATTGGTTCTTGGACAAATTCTGCCATTCGTACTGGGACAAATCTTACCATTATACTATAGAAAATCCTACCATTGGTACGGGGACATTTCCTACCATTGGCACTTGGATAAATCTTAACATTGTACTATAATATCCTACCATTGGTTCTGGGACAAATTCTACCATTAGCACTGGGATAAATCCTATCATTGGCACTTGGATAAATCTTAACATTGTACTAGAACTTATCCTACCATCGGCACTGGGACAAATCCTACCATTGGCACCGGTACAAATCCTACCATTGGTACTGGGACAAATGCTACCATTGGCACTGGGACAAATCTTACCATTGTACTAGAACAAATCTTACCATTGTCACTGGGACAAATCCTACCATTGGCACTGCGACAAATCCTATCTTTGGAAGAGGGACAAATCTTACCATTGTCACTGGGACAATTCCTACCATTGGCACTGCAACATATCCTATTATTGGCACCAGGATGTCAAATCCTACCAATGGCATTGGGGCAAATCCTACTATTGGCACTGGGACAAATCCTACTATTGGCACTGGATGCTTGTTTGTTTTGTTTTGGTGTTGCAAATTGAGCCTAGTCGTTACTTCCTTAGTACGCCATTAACGCTGATTTCTGTCATTCATGCCTACGCATGCAACAAATCAACATTATCACCAAATATTTTGTTGAAAACACCAGTAACGCCATCACATCAATCCATCTTAGATATTGACAGAAATAATGTTTAAACAATAGTAAATGTCAGCCGACTTTTTTCTATTAACTTGTGTTTAATTTGGCGCCAATATTCTTCTGCCCACGCATTTGAAAAATTGAAATTGAGACGTAATGATATGTTACTTTACACCATCTACCGTATATTTTACGAAATTAACATCATTAGAGAGTTGTGTCACGTGGTGATCTCATTACAAAAGCAAAAAATATCTCTGCCTTATATTCACAAAAGAAAATCAGTGAAACAACAACAATAATAAATATGATTATACTACTACAAATCATATCAATAATAACGAGGTTAAATACGATGTCGATGTTGATGATGTTGGTGACGTTAATGATGATTATGATGATGATGAAGGTGTTGAAAATGATGATGATGATGATGATGATGATAATGCTAATACTGATGCTGATGATGATGTTGAAGATGTTGATGATGATAATGTTAATGATGATTATGATGATGTTGACGATGTTGGTAGTGATAATGATGATGATAATGCTGATGATGATTATGATGATGATGATGATGATGTTGACAACGATGATGACGACGACGATGACGATGATAATGATGATGATATAATTGAGGTAATTGGTGATTATACGACATCGCCTTATACCAACTCGGCCATGAAGAACACCTCCAAAACAACAGTTAAATGGCATTAAACATAGTCCGCAAGTAACTAGCAAACTGTCCCACATACTGTGCTTGTCACGACCGCAGCAGAGAAAATAAGTGGTCGCTAGACGGCAGCACCTTGATCCACTGTAAATATCAATCTTTAAGTGTTGTTATCTGATACTTCATATTTAAAGAAAGTATAAATATATTTTAAGCTGGTGGTTTCACACTTATTTCGAAAACATAAGTAAAACATCGTTACAATATAAATTGATATGTTCTTGAAATATTTTGGACATACCGATAAAAATTGAATAAATATCAATATACATGTACACGTATTAAGTGATAATCAAAATACATGTACACGTGTTAAGTGTTAATCAATACACATGTACACTTGTTAAGTGTTAATCAATATACATGTACACGTGTTAAGCTTTTCATCAACAAAATTTAATTTTGTCAACAACAAAAACTGATAGCAATATATTATGTTCTTTTACAACAGTTTTTTTATATTCATTCAAGCTTTATAATCATTTTTGTTCTTTATAGTCACGTTTATTGTGTACTGTATGATATGTTTATGTGTCATCGATTCAATTAATTGATGTATTTCTCTATATGCTACTCATATGATGTGACATTGGATTTCGTTTCGGCAAGACACATACCCTTGGTGCTTCATACTGAATGCATTTATACTGTTTCACAAGCCAACCAACTAAATGCATACGTGTATGTTTTGCCGTATAGCATTTCGTTTCGACAAGACACATACCCTTGGTGCTTCATACTGAATGCATTTATACTGTTTCACAAGCCAACCAACTAAATGCATACGTGTATGTTTTGCCGTATAGCATTTCGTTTCGACAAGACACATACCCTTGGTGCTTCATACTGAATGCATTTATACTGTTTCACAAGCCAACCAACTAAATGCATACGTGTATGTTTTGCCGTATAGCATTTCGTTTCGACAAGACACATACCCTTGGTGCTTCATACTGAATGCATTTATACTGTTTCACAAGCTAACCAACTAAATGCATACGTGTATGTTTTGTCGTCTAGCATTTCGTTTCGACAAGACACATACCCTTGGTGCTTCATACCGAATGCATTTATACTGTTTCACAAGCTAACCAACTAAATGCATACGTGTATGTTTTGTCGTCTAGCATTTCGTTTCGGCAAGACACATACCCTTGGTGCTTCATACCGAATGCATTTATACTGTTTCACAAGCTAACCAACTAAATGCATACGTGTATGTTTTGTCGTATAGCATTTCGTTTCGACAAGACACATACCCTTGGTGCTTCATACCGAATGCATTCATACTGTTTCACAAGCTAACCAACTAAATGCATACGTGTATGTTTTGTCGTCTAGCATTTCGTTTCGACAAGACACATACCCTTGGTGCTTCATACTGAATGCATTTATACTGTTTCACAAGCCAACCAACTAAATGCATACGTGTATGTTTTGTCGTCTAGCATTTCGTTTCGACAAGACACATACCCTTGGTGCTTCATACTGAATGTATCTATACTGTTTCACAAGCTAACCAACTAAATGCATACGTGTATGTTTTGTCGTCTAGCATTTCGTTTCGACAAGACACATACCCTTGGTGCTTCATACTGAATGTATCTATACTGTTTCACAAGCCAACCAACTAAATGCATACGTGTATGTTTTGTCGTCTAGCATTTCGTTTCGACAAGACACATACCCTTGGTGCTTCATACTGAATGTATCTATACTGTTTCACAAGCTAACCAACTAAATGCATACGTGTATGTTTTGTCGTCTAGCATTTCGTTTCGACAAGACACATACCCTTGGTGCTTCATACTGAATGTATCTATACTGTTTCACAAGCTAACCAACTAAATGCATACGTGTATGTTTTGTCGTCTAGCATTTCGTTTCGACAAGACACATACCCTTGGTGCTTCATACTGAATGCATTTATACTGTTTCACAAGCCAACCAACTAAATGCATACGTGTATGTTTTATCGTCTAGCATTTCGTTTCGACAAGACACATACCCTTGGTGCTTCATACTGAATGCATTTATACTGTTTCACAAGCCAACCAACTAAATGCATACGTGTATGTTTTGTCGTCTAGCATTTCGTTTCGACAAGACACATACCCTTGGTGCTTCATACTGAATGTATCTATACTGTTTCACAAGCTAACCAACTAAATGCATACGTGTATGTTTTGTCGTCTAGCATTTCGTTTCGACAAGACACATACCCTTGGTGCTTCATACTGAATGCATTTATACTGTTTCACAAGCCAACCAACTAAATGCATACGTGTATGTTTTGTCGTCTAGCATTTCGTTTCGACAAGACACATACCCTTGGTGCTTCATACTGAATGTATCTATACTGTTTCACAAGCTAACCAACTAAATGCATACGTGTATGTTTTGTCGTCTAGCATTTCGTTTCGACAAGACACATACCCTTGGTGCTTCATACTGAATGTATCTATACTGTTTCACAAGCTAACCAACTAAATGCATACGTGTATGTTTTGTCGTCTAGCATTTCGTTTCGGCAAGACACATACCCTTGGTGCTTCATACCGAATGCATTTATACTGTTTCACAAGCTAACCAACTAAATGCATACGTGTATGTTTTGTCGTCTAGCATTTCGTTTCGACAAGACACATACCCTTGGTGCTTCATACCGAATGCATTTATACTGTTTCACAAGCTAACCAACTAAATGCATACGTGTATGTTTGTCGTCTAGCATTTCGTTTCGGCAAGACACATACCCTTGGTGCTTCATACCGAATGCATTCATACTGTTTCACAAGCTAACCAACTAAATGCATACGTGTATGTTTGTCGTCTAGCATTTCGTTTCGACAAGACACATACCCTTGGTGCTTCATACTGAATGTATCTATACTGTTTCACAAGCTAACCAACTAAATGCATACGTGTATGTTTTGTCGTCTAGCATTTCGTTTCGGCAAGACACATACCCTTGGTGCTTCATACCGAATGCATTTATACTGTTTCACAAGCTAACCAACTAAATGCATACGTGTATGTTTTGTCGTCTAGCATTTCGTTTCGGCAAGACACATACCCTTGGTGCTTCATACCGAATGCATTTATACTGTTTCACAAGCTAACCAACTAAATGCATACGTGTATGTTTTGTCGTCTAGCATTTCGTTTCGGCAAGACACATACCCTTGGTGCTTCATACCGAATGCATTTATACTGTTTCACAAGCTAACCAACTAAATGCATACGTGTATGTTTTGTCGTCTAGCATTTCGTTTCGACAAGACACATACCCTTGGTGCTTCATACCGAATGCATTTATACTGTTTCACAAGCCAACCAACTAAATGCATACGTGTATGTTTTGTCGTCTAGCATTTCGTTTCGGCAAGACACATACCCTTGGTGCTTCATACCGAATGCATTTATACTGTTTCACAAGCTAACCAACTAAATGCATACGTGTATGTTTTGTCGTATAGCATTTCGTTTCGACAAGACACATACCCTTGGTGCTTCATACTGAATGCATTCATACTGTTTCACAAGCCAACCAACTAAATGCATACGTGTATGTTTTGTCGTCTAGCATTTCGTTTCGGCAAGACACATACCCTTGGTGCTTCATACCGAATGCATTTATACTGTTTCACAAGCTAACCAACTAAATGCATACGTGTATGTTTTGTCGTCTAGCATTTCGTTTCGACAAGACACATACCCTTGGTGCTTCATACTGAATGCATTTATACTGTTTCACAATTTAACCAACTAAATGCATACGTGTATGTTTTGTCGTCTAGCATTTCGTTTCGGCAAGACACGTAATTATTTTCTTTGCAATTACAAGAAAACATTTGATTTAGATGTAAACATTTTATGTAAGAATGCTGCATGCAGTTTACTTTTAAACGTATGTCAAGGGATGTTTATTTATAATTGTATATATTTTATTTATATATTCCCATTTATAGTGTATGTGTTAATATGTACATGTAATTATTCAACCTCGTCTGTATGTTTATACTCTTCTGTATGCATTCATGGAGAAAGAAAAGAAACAATAAATATTTTTGTCACAAATATAAAAAAAAACACACACCTGTGTAAAATGCTGCCTTTTACAGAGAATACCATGCTAGTGTCTGATATTATCTACTTTATCAGGTGAGGCTTAGAACCGAGTCCTTGTTTATTTTCGTGCCGAACCTGATAAAGTTGATAATATTAGACACTAACATGGTATTCTCTTTATTATGTCAATGTCTCTAATATGTCGTTTTAATGAAATTGGCAATAAGCATCAAAACTTTTGTTATATCCTGTAAATATTCCGTCAAAATGTTTAATTATACAAACTGACGTAATGTGCCTGATAAACTTGCATAACGTGATAAATCCATGTTTATCAGACAGGCAGTTTATCAACAGAAATGAATGTATTGACATGTATCTCTTTATGCTCCTTTCCAAAACAGAAACGAAATTAAAGGTTTGAATTTATGTTATGTAACTATATAAATTTAATAAACAATGTTTATAAAAATTGTCCAAGTTGCCAGTGTGTCTTCAAAGGCAAAATATTGTAAAACCATCAAAATTTAAAGAACAGTGAAGTAAAAGATACCTAAGAATATCATGAAGAAAAATTCCCATTTGTTACTTTTTGTAATTTTCAAATAATCAATTATCACAGTAAAGCGAGTAGTGAGTAGCGAGCAGAAACAAGTTTGAAGTTTGAACGAGCATTAAAGAAAGAAAAAAAAAAAGAAACAAAGACTGTTATACAGCGGACGCATTTCCTGTTTCTGATGGTGGTGCTACATGTATACCTACATTTCCTGTTTCTGATGGTGGTGCTACATGTATACCTACATTTCCTGTTTCTGATGGTGGTGCTACATATGTACCTACATTTCCTATTTCTGATGGTGGTGCTATAACTACATTTCCTGTTTCTGATGGTGGTGCTACATATATACCTATATTTCCTATTTCTGGTGGTAGTGCTATAACTACATTTCCTGTTTCTGATGGTGGTGCTACATGTATACCTACATTTCCTGTTTCTGATGGTGGTGCTACATGTATACCTACATTTCCTGTTTCTGATGGTGGTGCTACATGTATACCTACATTTTCTGTTTCTGATGGTGGTGCTACATGTATACCTATATTTCCTGTTTCTGATGGTGGTGCTACATGTATACCTACATTTCCTGTTTCTGATGGTGGTGCTACATGTATACCTATATTTCCTGTTTCTGATGGTGGTGCTACATGTATACCTATATTTCCTATTTCTGATGGTGGTGCTATAACTACATTTCCTGTTTCTGATGGTGGTGCTACGTGTATACCTACATTTCCTGTTTCTGATGGTGGTGCTTCATGTATACCTACATTTTCTGTTTCTGATGGTGGTGCTACATATATACCTACATTTACTGTTTCTGATGGTGGTGCTACATGTATACCTACATTTCCTGTTTCTGATGGTGGTGCTATATGTTTACCTACATTTCCTGTTTCTGATGGTGGTGCTACATGTATATCTACATTTCCTGTTTCTGATGGTGGTGCTATACCTACATTTCCTGTTTCTGATGGTGGTGCTACACGTATACCTACATTTCCTGTTTCTGATGGTGGTGCTATACCTACATTTCCTGTTTCTGATGGTGGTGCTACGTCTATATCTACATTTTCTGTTTCTGATGGTGGTGCTATACCTACATTTCCTGTTTCTGATGGTGGTGCTACACGTATACCTACATTTCCTGTTTCTGATGGTGGTGCTATACCTACATTTCCTGTTTCTGATGGTGGTGCTACGTCTATATCTACATTTCCTGTTTCTGATGGTGGTGCTACGTGTATACCTACATTTTCTGTTTCTGATGGTGGTGCTACATGTATACCTACATTTCCTATTTCTGATAGTGGTGCTATACCTACATTTCCTGTTTCTGATGGTGGTGCTACGTATATATCTACATTTCCTGTTTCTGATGGTGGTGCTACGTGTATACCTACATTTCCTGTTTCTGATTGTGGTGCTACATGTATACCTACATTTCCTGTTTCTGATGGTGATGCTATACCTACATTTCCTGTTTCTGATGGTGGTGCTACATGTATACCTACATTTCCTGTTTCTGATAGTGATGCTATACCTACATTTCCTGTTTCTAATGGTACTGCTACGTGTATACCTACATTTCCTGTTTCTGATGGTGGTGCTATACCTACATTTCCTGTTTCTGATGGTGGTGCTACATGTATACCTACATTTCCTGTTTCTAATGGTGGTGCTACATCTATACCTACATTTCCTGTTTCTGATGGTGGTGCTATACCTACATTTCCTGTTTCTGATGGTGGTGCTACGTGTATACCTATATTTCCTGTTCTGATGGTGGTGCTACGTGTATATCTACATTTCCTGTTTTTGATGGTGGTGCTACGTGTATACCTACATTTCCTGTTTCTGATGGTGGTGCTGTAACTACATTTCCTGTTTCTGATGGTGGTGCTACGTGTATACCTACATTTCCTGTTTCTGATGGTGGTGCTACATGTATACCTACATTTCCTGTTTCTGATGGTGATGCTATACCTACATTTCCTGTTTCTGATGGTGGTGCTACGTGTATACCTACATTTTCTGTTTCTGATGGTGGTGCTACATGTATATCTACATTTCCTGTTTCTGATGGTGGTGCTACATGTATACCTACATTTTCTGTTTCTGATGGTGGTGCTACATGCATATCTACATTTCCTTTTTCTGATGGTGGTGCTACGTGTATACCTACATTTCCTGTTCTGATGGTGGTGCTACGTGTATACCTACATTTCCTGTTTCTGATGGTGGTGCTACTTGTATACCTACATTTCCTGTTTCTGATGGTGATGCTATACCTACATATCCTATTTCTGATGGTGGTGCTACGTGTATACCTACATTTTCTGTTTCTGATGGTGGTGCGACATGCATACCTACATTTCCTGTTTCTGACGGTGATGCTATACCTACATTTCCTGTTTCTGATGGTGGTGCTACGTATATACCTACATTTTCTGTTTCTGATGGTGGTGCTACATGTATATCTACATTTCCTGTTTCTGATGGTGATGCTATACTTACATTTCCTGTTTCTGATGGTGGTGCTACGTGTACATGTATACCTTCATTTCCTGTTTCTGATGGTGGTGCTACATGTATACCTACATTTCCTGTTTCTGATGGTGGTGCTACATGTATACCTACATTTCCTGTTTCTGATGGTGGTGCTACATGTATACCTACATTTCCTGTTTCTGATAGTGGTGCTACATGTAAACCTACATTTCCTGTTTCTGATGGTGGTGCTTCATGTATACCTACATTTCCTGTTTCTGATGGTGGTGCTACATGTATACCTACATTTCCTGTTTCTGATGGTGGTGCTTCATGTATACCTACATTTCCTGTTTCTGATGGTGGTGCTACATGTATACCTTCATTTCCTGTTTCTGATGGTGGTGCTACATGTATACCTACATCGAAACACGAAACACTATCAACTAGTTCAGTCTGCCATTTTTCAATCCTTATGTTGTTTTATTTATACAAACAAGCGTCAAACTCCACACAAATATGTCTACTATTTCACGCAGGCGGACATATAATTTTTGTTTTTTATTTATAAATGGAAAAAAAATGACAGTTATAAATATAAATGGAAAAAAATCAATAGTTTCTATATAAGTAAACTAAACGGCATTTTGTAGTGGTTAATGACTCAAGATTATGCATGCATATGGTTATATCAATAAAACAAACCCTCAACAAAAACAGCGTATATTGAACTTTAAGATGCATTCTCTATAAATCACCAGTGTCATCAAGCTCATGATTTATGTTACTTTTATTTCTTTTTCCTTTTTTTACAAATGAGTCATGCTGGAAACAGAACACACAAACGACACTAGCATTTTTGACGTAATTTCATTCGTAATTCCATATATCAAAATAATTTATGAACACTACTTAGGGAGTCATACTGCATTTTGCAGGCTCGCACGTTTGACGTCATTTTGCTAAGAAGACATTTCATATTTATGAGGAATGTTTAATGGGTTTACGCTAACAGATTCTTGTTTTTCTCCTTCATTTTTTATCATGGATCTTCTTAAGCTTTTTTTCATGGCGTGTACTGAGTATAAAAGTGGGTTTAGTTTTATCATAATTAACTGTGTAAGGTTTTCCTTCTGTACCAGACCTACAATTTACGTGTAAAATAGTTTACTCCCATTCTGTACCAGACCTACAGTTTACGTATAACATAGTGCGCTCTCCTTCTGTACCAGACATACAGTTTACGTGTAACATGGTTCGCTTTCCATCTATACAAGAAATACAGTTTACGTTTATCATAGTTCGCTCTCCTTCTGTACTAGCCCTTCAGTTTACGTGTAACATAGTTCACTCCCCTTCTGTACCAGACATATAGTTAACGTGTAACATAGTTAACTCCCCTTCTGTACCAGACATATAGTTTACGTACAACATGTTTCACCTTCATTCTGTACCAGCTCTAAAGTTTACGTGTAACAGATTTCACTCCCCTTCTGTACCAGACCTACAGTTAACGTGTAACACAGTTTACTCCCCTTCTGTACCAGACCTACAGTTTACGTGCAACATAGTTTACTCCCCTTCTGTACAAGACATACAGTTTACGTGTAACATAGTTTACTCCCTTTCTGTACAAGACATACAGTTTACGTGTAACATAGTTCACTCCCCTTCTGTACAAGACATACAGTTTACGTGTAACACAGTTTACTCTCCTTCTTTACCAGACCTAGAGTTTACGTTTAACATCGTTCACTCTCCTTCTGTACCAGACATACAGTTTACGTGTAACATAGTTCACTCCCCTTCTGTACCAAACATACAGTTTACGTGTAACAAAGTTCACTCCCCTTCTGTACCAGACATATAGTTTACGTACAACATGTTTCACCTTCATTCTGTACCAGATCTAAAGTTTACGTGCAACATACTTCACCTTCCTTCTGAACCAGACCTAAAGTTTAAGTGCAACAAATTTCACTCGCCTTCTATACATGTACCAGACATACAGTTTACATGCAACATGTTTCACACTCCTTCTGCACCAGACATACAGTTTACGTGTAACATGTTTCACGCTCTTTCTGTACCAAACATATAGATTACGTACAACATACTTCACCCTCCTTCTGTACCAGACCTAAAGTTTAAGTTCAACATGTTTCACTCTCCTTCTGCACCAGACCTACAGTTTACGTGTATCATGTTTTGCTCTCCTTCTGTACCAGACCTACAGTTTACGGGCAAAAAAGTCCACTCCCTTCTGTTCCTGACCAACAGTTTACGTGCAACATGTTTCACTCTTCTTCTGTAACAGACATAGAGTTTACGTGCAACATGTTTTGCTTTCCTTCTGTACCAGACCTACAATTTACGTGTAACATGTTTCGCTCTCCTTCTGTTCTATACCAACATTTAACGTGTTAAATGTTTCACTCTCCTTCTGTACCAGATCTATAGTTTATGTGCAACATATTTCACCCTCTTTCTGTACCAGACCTAAAGTTTAAGTGCAAATTATTCACCTTCCTCCTGTATGAGACAAACAGTTTACGTGCATCATAGTTGGTTCTCCTTCTGTGCCACACCTACAGTTTACGTGCAACATATTTCACTCTCCTACTGTTCCAGACAAAAAGTTTACGTGCAACATATTTCACTCTCCTACTGTACCAGACCTACAGTTTACGTGCATCATATTTCACTCTCCTACTGTTCCAGACATAAAGTTTACGTGCAACATATTTCACTCTCCTTCTGTTCCAGACCTAAAGTTTATGTGCAGCATATTTCACTCTCCTACTGTACCAGACCTACAGTTTACGTGCAACATATTTCACTCCCAACTGTACCAGACCTACAGTTTACGTGCAACATATTTCACTCTCCTACTGTACCAGACCTATAGTTTACGTGTAACATGTTTCACACGCCTACTGTTCCAGACCTACAGATTACGTTCAACATATTTCACTCTCCTTCTGTACCAGACCTAAAGTTTACGGGCAACACATTTCACCATCCTTCTGTACCAGACCTATAGTTTTCATGCAACATATTTCACCATCCTACTGTACCAGACCTAAAGTTTACGTGTAACATATTTCACCCTCCTTCTGTACCATAACTAAAGTTTACGTGCAACATATTTCACTGTCCTACTGTACCAGACCTAAAGTTTACGTGCAACATATTTCACCCTCCTTCTGTACCAGACTTACAGTTTACGTGCAGCATATTTCACCCTCCTACTGTACCAGACCTATAATTTACGAGCAACATATTTCAACCTCCTTCTGTACCAGACCTAAAATTTACGTGCAACATATTTCACCCTCCTTCTGTACCAGACCTACAGTTAACATGCAACATATTTCACCCTCCTACTGTACCAGACCTATAATTTACATGCAACATATTTCACCCTCCTACTGTACCAGACCTAAAATTTACGTGCAACATATTTCACCCTCCTTCTGTACCAAACATTTAGTTTACGTACAATATATTTCACCCTCCTTCTGTACGAGACCAATAGTTTACGTGCAACATATTTCAGTCTCATTCTGTACCAGACCTACAGTTTACGTGCAGCATATTTCAGTCTCCTTGTGTACCAGACCTAATGTTCACGTGCAACATATTTCACCCTCCTACTGTACAAGACCTATAATTTACATGCAACATATTTCAACCTCCTTCTGTACCAGACTTATAGTTTACGTGCAACATATTTCACCCTCCTTCTGTACCAAACATTTAGTTTACGTGCGACATACTTCAACCTCCTTATGTACCAGACCTATAATTTACGTGCAACATATTTCAACCTCCTTCTGTACCAGACCTAAAATTTACGTGCAAGATATTTTTACCCTCCTTCTGTACCAAACATTCAGTTTACGTGCAACATATTTCAACCTCCTTCTGTACCATACTTATAGTTTACGTGCAACATATTTCACCCTCCTTCTGTACCAAACATTTAGTTTACGTGCAACCTATTTCATCCTCTTTCTGTACCAAACATTTAGTTTACGTGCGACATATTTCACCCTCTTTCTGTACCAGACCTAAAATTTACGTGCAACATATTTCACTCTCCTTCTGTACCAAACATTTAGTTTACATACAATATATTTCACCCTCCAACTGTACCAGACCAATAGTATACGTGCAACATATTTCACCCTCCTTCCGTACCAAACATTTAGTTTACGTGCGACATACTTCAACCTCCTTATGTACCAGACCTATAATTTACGTGCAACATATTTCAACCTCCTTCTGTACCATACTTATAGTTTACGTGCAACATATTTCACCCTCCTTCTGTACCAAACATTTAGTTTACGTGCAACATATTTCATCCTCTTTCTGTACCAAACATTTAGTTTACGTGCGACATATTTCACCCTCCTTCTGTACCAGACCTAAAATTTACGTGCAACATATTTCACTCTCCTTCTGTACCAAACATTTAGTTTACATACAACATATTTCACCCTCCAACTGTACCAGACCAATAGTATACGTGCAACATATTTCACCCTCCTACTGAATCAGACCTAAAATTTACGTGCAACATATTTCACCCTCCTTCTGTACCAAACATTTAGTTTACGTGCAACATATTTCACCTTCCTTCTGTACCAAACATTTAGTTAACGTGCAACATATTTCACCTTCCTTCTGTACCAAACATTTAGTTTACGTGCAACATATTTTACCCTCCTTCTGTACCAGACCTAAAGTTTACGTGCAACATATTTCACCCTCCTTCTGTACCAGACCTAAAGTTTAAGTGCAACATATTTCACCCTCCTTCTGTACCAGAAATACAGTTGACGTGCAACATATTTCAGTCTCCTTCTGTACCAGACCTACAGTTTACATGCAACATATTTCAGTCTCCTTCTGTACCAGACCTACAGTTTACATGCAACATATTTCACATTTGTCTGTACCGGACAAACAGTTTACATGTAACATGTTTTACCCTCCTTATGTACCAGACCTTTAGTTTACGTGCAATATATTTCAAAACCCTTCTGTACCAGACATACAGTTTACGTGAAACATATTTCACCATCCATCTGTACAAGACCTAAAGTTTAAGTGCAGCATGGTTAATCTTCCCTCTGTATCAGTCATACAGTTTACATGTAACAGGTTTTATCCTCCTTCTGTACCAGACATATAGTTTACGTGCAACATATTTCACCATCCTTCTGTACCAGACCAATAGTATACGTGCAACATATTTCACCCTCCTACTGTACAAGACCTATAATTTACGTGCAACATATTTCACCCTCCTTCTGTACCAGAACAAAAGTTTAAGTGCAACATGTTTCACTTTCCTTCTTTATCAGACAAACTGTTTACGTGTAACATGGTTCGCTTTCCTTCTGTAACAGACATACAGTTTATGTTCAAAATGTTTCACTCCCCTTCTGTACCAGACCTGAAGTGTAAGTGTTGCATGATTTATTTTCTTCCTGTATCAGACATACAGTTTGCGTTCAACATGTTTCACTCCCCTTCTGTTCTAGACCTGAAGTGTAATTGCAGCATGTTTTACCTTCCTTCTGTATCAGACATACAGTTTACGTTCAACATGTTTCACTTTCCTTCTGTACCAGACATACAGTTTACGTTCAACATGTTTCACTCCCCTTCTGTACTAGACCTGAAGTGTAATTGCAGCATGTTTTACCTTCCTTCTGTATCAGACATACAGTTTACGTTCAACATGTTTCACTTTCCTTCTGTACCAGACATACAGTTTACGTTCAACATGTTTCATTTTCTTTCTGTAACAGACCTGAAGTGTAAGTGTTGCATGTTTTACCTTCCTTCTGTATCAGACATACAGTTTATGTGCAACATGTTTCGCTCTCCTTCTGTACCAGACATACAGTTTACGTGCAACATATTTCACTTTCCTTCTGTATCCGACCTACAGTTTATGTGCAGCATATTTCACTCCCCTTCTGTACCAGAGCTACAGTTTACGTGCAACATATTTCACTCCCCTTCTGTACCCGACATACAGTTCACGTGCAGCATGTTTCGCTCTCCTTCCGTACCAGACATACAGTTTACGTTCAACATGTTTCACTCCCCTTCTGTACTTGACCTGAAGTGTAATTGCAGCATGTTTTACCTTCCTTCTGTACCAGATATACAGACTACTTGCAACATATATCATCCCCCTTCTGTACCACACCTAAAGTTTACGTGCAACATATTTCACCCTCATTCCGTACCAGACCTAAAGTTTAAATACAACATGTTTCACCTACCTTCTATATCAGACATACAGCTTACGTGCAACATATTTCATTATCATTCCGTACCAAACCTACAGTTTATGTGCAACATAGTTCACTCTCCTTCTGTACCAGACCTACAGTTGACATGCGACATATTTCACCATCCTTCTGTATCAGACCTAAAGTTTAAGCGCAACATGTTTCACCTTTCTACTGTTTCAGACATACAGTTTATGTGCAACATAGTTCACTCTCTTTCTGTACCAGACCTACAGTTTACATGCAATATATTTCAACATCCTTCTGTACCAAACCTAAAGTTTAAGTGCAACATGTTTCACATTTTTACTGTTTCAGACATACTGTTTACGTGCAACAAAGTTCACTCTCCTTCTGCAGCTGACCTACAGATTACGTGCAACTTGTTTCATCCTCCTTCTGTTTCAGACTTGATTAAAAGTGCAGCATGTTTCACCTTCTTTCTGTATCAGACATACAGTTTGCGTGCAACAAAGTTCACCCTCCTTCTGTATCAGACCTAACGTTTAAAAGCAGCATGTTTCACCTTCTTTCTGTATCAGACGTACAGTTTGCGTGCAACATAGTTCACTCTCCTTCTGTATGAGACCTAAAGTTTAAGTGCAACATGTTTCACCCTCCTTTTGTACGAGACCTAAAGATTAAGTGCAACATGTTTCACCCTCCTTCTGTATCAGACCTAACGTTAAAGTGCAACATGTTTCACCTTCCTTCTGTATCAGACATACAGTTTACGTGAACATGTTTCATTCTCCTTCTGTACCAGACCTACAATCTACGTGCAACTTGTTTCACCCTCCTTCTGTATCAGACCTATAGTTTACATGCAACATATTTCACCCTCCTTCTGTACCAGGCATACAGTTTACGTGCAACTTGTTTCCCCTCCTTCTGTACCAGACATACCGTTAACGTGCAACTTGTTCCACCCTCCTTCTGTACCAGACCTACAGTTTACGTGCAATATGTTTCACCTTCCTTCTGTACCAGACCTATAGTTTACATGCAACATATTTCACCCTCCTTCTGTACCAGGCGTAACATATTTCGCTTTCCTTCTGTACCAGACCTACAGTTTACGTGCAACATATTTCACCATACTTCTGTACCAGACCTACAGTTTACGTGCAACATATTTCACCATCCTTCTGTACCAGGTATACAGTTTACTTGCAACATATTTCACCCTCCTTCCGTACCAGACCTAAATTTTAAGGGCAACATGTTTCATCGTCCTACCGTACCAGACCTAAATTTTAAGACCAACATGTTTCACCCTCCTTCCGTACCAGACCTAAATTTTAATGGCAACATGTTTCACCCTCCTTCCGTACCAGAGCTAAATTTTAAGTGCAACATGTTACACACTTTTTCCGTACCAGACCTACAGTTTACGTGCAACATATTCATTCTCCTACTGTTAAAGACATGCAGTTTACGTGTAACATAGTTCAGCCTCATTCTGTATCTGACCCACAGTTTACGTGTGACATAGTTCACTCTCCTTCTGTATCAGACCTACAGTTTACGTGTAACATTTTTCACCCTCTTTCTGTATCAGACCTACAGTTCACGTGTAACATAGTTTACCCTCTTTCTGTTCAAGACCTTCAGTTTACAAGCAACATGTTTCACCTTCCTTCCGTGCCAGACCTTAAGTTTACGTGCAACATATTTCACCCTCATTCCGTACCAGACCTATAGTTTACGTGCAGCATATTTCACTATTCTACTGTTCTTGACCTACAGTCTACGTCCAACATAGTTCATCCTAATTCTGTTCCGGACATACAGTTTACGTGCAACATAGGTTGCTCTCCTTCTGTACTAGACCTACAGTTTACGTCCAACATACTTCACCCTAATTCTGTTCCAGACATACAGTTTACGTGCAAATTAGTTCGTTCTCCTTCTGTACTAGACCTACAGTTTACGTGCAACATAGTTCTCTCTCCTTCTGTACTAGACCTACAGTTTACGTGTAACATTGTTTGCTCTCCTTCTGTACTAGACCTATAGTTTACGTGCAACATAGTTCGCTGTCCTTCTGTACTAAACCTACAGTTTACGTGTAACATATTTCGCTCTCCTTCTGTACTAGACCTACAGTTTACGTGCAACATAGTTAGCTCTCCTTCTGTACCAGACCTACAGTTTACGTGCAACATAGTTCGCTCTCCTTTTGTACCAGACCTACAGTCGACGTGTAACATAGTTTGCTCTCCTTCTGTACCAGGCCTACAGTTTACGTACAACATAGTTCGCTCTCCTTCTGTACCAGGTCTACCGTTTACGTGTAACATAGTTCGCTCTCCTTCTGTACTAGACCTACAATTTACGTGTAACATTGTTTGCTCTCCTTCTGTACTAGACCTATAGTTAACGTGCAACATAGCTCGCTGTCCTTCTGTACCAAACCTACAGTTTACGTGTAACATATTTCGCTCTCCTTCTGTACTAGACCTACAGTTTACGTGCAACATATTTCGCTGTCCTTCTGTACTAGAACTAGAATTTACGTGTTCCATAGTTAGCTCTCCTTCTGTACCAAACCTACAGTTTACTTGCAACATAGTTCGCTTTCCTTCTGTACCAGACATACAGTTTACGTGTAACATAGTTTGCTCTCCTTCTGTACTAGACATACAGTTTACGTGTAACATAGTTCACTAGCCTTCTGTACCAGACATACAGTTTACGTGTAACATAGTTCACTCCCCTTCTGTACCAGACATACAGTTTACGTGCAACATAGTTCACTCTCCTTCTGTTCTAGACATACAGTTTACGTGTAACATAGTTCACTCCCCTTCTGTACCAAACCTACAGTTTACGTGCAACATAGTTTACTCCCCTTTCTGTAACAGACCTAGAGTTTATGTGTAACATATTTTGCTCGCCTTCTGTACCAGACATACAGTTTACGTGCAGCATAGTTCGCTCTCCTTCTGTACCAGACCTACAGTTTATGTGTAACATATTTCACTCCCCTTCTGTACCAGACCTACAGTTTACGTGCAACATAGTTTGCTCTCCTTTTGTACCAGACCTACAGTTTACGTGTAACATAGTTTGCTCTCCTTCTGGACCAGGCCTACAGTTTACGTACAACATAGTTCGCTCTCCTTCTGTACCAGGTCTACCGTTTACGTGTAACATAGTTTGCTCTCGTTCTGTACCAGACCTACAGTTAACGTGACACATAGTTTACTCCCCTTCTGTACCAGACCTACAGTTTACGTGCAACATAGTTTACTCCCCTTCTGTACCAGACATACAGTTTATGTGCAACATGTTTCATTCTCCTTCTGTACCACACCTACAGTTTACGTGCAACATGTTTCATTCTCCTTCTGTACCAGACCTACAGTTTACGTGTAACATAGTTTGCTCTCCTTCTGGACCAGGCCTACAGTTTACGTACAACATAGTTCGCTCTCCTTCTGTACCAGGTCTACCGTTTACGTGTAACATAGTTTGCTCTCGTTCTGTACCAGATCTACAGTTAACGTGACACATAGTTTACTCCCCTTCTGTACCAGACCTACAGTTTACGTGCAACATAGTTTACTCCCCTTCTGTACCAGACATACAGTTTACGTGCAACATGTTTCATTCTCCTTCTGTACCACACCTACAGTTTACGTGCAATATGTTTCATTCTCCTTCTGTACCAGACATACAGTTTACGTGCAACATGTTTCGCTCTCCTTTTGTACCAGACATACAGTTTACGTGCAACATGTTTCGCTCTCCTTGTGTACCAGACATACAGTTAACGTGCAATATGTTTTGCTCTCCTTCTGTACCAGACATACAGTTTACGTGTAATATGTTTTGCTCTCCTTCTGTACCAGACATACAGTTTACGTGCAACATTTTAATCTCTTATTTTACCAGTAACAAACCTAATACGAAGTTCACATTTTATTTAGAGATAATACACGTTCTGCGAAAACCTTATGTACATGTTTTATTGACTGAAATCTCTAAAACAATAAATTTCCGCATTCTAGTCTTAATCTATAAAGACATTATATAGACGCTTTTGATGTATTTTTTCAACAACATAAAAATAAATTGCTGATTCGGTATTAATTAAGGTGAAACTCGTAATACGTCAATAAATTTAAATTCTATTCAAACCATATGCAAGTATTACAGGTAAAAAAATCCAGGAATGTTAAGAATTATCCTTTCAATAATAAAGGAAATATTTGTCGGTGTTTTCGCATTCCATAATTGTATATACATGCATATATCGGACTAAATAAAGTGATGGGTAAAATAGCGGAAAGCAAGAGGACGGTTTGTACTGAATCGCTCACTTTTAGAGATAATCTAAGAATAACATCGTCGTCGTCGTAGGTTTTTATTTACCCTCGCACTTTGCATTTAGCATTTTGACAAGCAAGATCAGGAGATTATGTAGCCAGTGGACAATATCGGCATATTAGCGACTTCTCCCGGTGCTGCACCACTGGCTGGAACTGTAGATTATGTTGATTTGTCGATTCTGGTCGTAAAGTAGTTGTCTAGAAGTTGGAGATTAGTTGAAGTCGATGAGTAGTCATGTAGATGTTAATATGTATTGAAGCAGGTGGTTAGGTTCTCCGTCGGTAGGTATCCCGTTATGCCGCTTAGTACACCGCTGTTTCCGTGTGCTCTGTTGGTTACACTTAAACAATCCTGTCTAGGGCCACGTTAAAATCATGTTATGCAGTATTAAAAAATCCATCCATGTCAAGTAGATGTGATTTAGGATACGATCTTACGATCTGGTTAAAAATGGAATCAGTTCATCCATCATCCATCGTTAAAAAATTGTTAATCATACAGCTTTGAAGACTGTGGCGGAGTTTCATACGGCCTTCTACCTCGGCAGTTGCTTGCAGAGTGTGGAATAACATGTGTGTTGAATTTAGTCTTAAGATAGCATCACAACGTTGTTGCTGTCTTTCTCAGTCCCTTAAACCTCCCGAATCAGGTATGTTTCAAACCAGTGAAAAAGGAGGGAATTCTATGCCTGTCCCAAAATTCAAAGCAAAATTGTGACGTTTTTCAACTTCGCTGAAGCAACTGACCAATCAGCGTACTCATATCTCTCTGCTGTGTACGGACCCATGCTAGAGGGCAAAGGTCCGTTTTGTATTCATGTTATCTGATTCATACTGTTATTGTCAAACTTATATTTATGTTGTAATCTGTTTTACATTCTTATTGTCAAATGTACAGTCAAGTTCTCTATTTTCGTGACATTGTGACTGTCAAATATACATTCGTGTTGCACGCTTTACATTCTTATTGGTAAATGTACATTCTTGTTGCACGCTTTACATTCGTATTGGCAAATGTACATTCGTGTTGCACGCTTTACATTCGTATTGGCAAATGTACATTCGTGTTGCACGCTTTACATTCGTATTGGTAAATGTACATTCATGTTGTACGCGTTAGCAAATGTACAGTCGTGTTGTACGCTTTACATTCGTATTGGTATGCTTTACATACATATTAGTAAATGTACATTCGTGTTGCACGCTTTAGATTCGTATTAGTAAATGAACATTCGTGTTGCACGCTTTACATTCGTATTGGTGAATTTACATTCGTGTTGTACGCTTTACATTCGTATTGGTGAATGTACATTCGTAATGCACGCTTTACATTCGTATTCGGTAAATGTACATTCGTGTTGCACGTTTTACATTCGTACTGGTAAATGTACATTCGTGTCGCACGCTTTACATTCGCATTGGTGAATGTACATTCGTGTTTTATGCTTTAAATTCGTATTGGTAAATGTACATTCGTATGTACGCTTTACATTTGTATTGGTAAATGTACATTCGTGTTGCACGCTTTACATTCGCATTGGCTAATGTACATTTGTCTTGTACGCTTTACATTCGTATTGATAAATGTACATTCATTCGTATTGTCAAATGTACATCCGTGTTGCATGCTTTATATTCGTATTGGCAAATGTACAGTCGTATTGTATTGCACACTTTGCATTCGTATTGGCAAATGTACATTCGTATTGGCAAATACACATTCTTGTTGCACGCTTTACATTCGTATTGGCAGATGTACATTCGTGTTGCACGCTTTACATTCGTATCGGTAAATGTACATTCGTGTTGTACGCTTTACATTCGTATTGGCAAATGTACATTCGTGTTGCACGCTTTACATTCGTATTTGCAAATGTACATTCGTGTTGCACGCTTTACATTCGTATTGGTAAATGTACATTCATGTTGTACACGTTGGCAAATGTACAGTCGTGTTGTACGCTTTACATTCGTATTGGTATGCTTTACATTCATATTAGTAAATGTACATTAGTGTTGCACGCTTTAGATTCGTATTAGTAAATGAACATTCGTGTTGCACGCTTTACATTCGTATTGGTGAATTTACATTCGTGTTGTACGCTTTACATTCGTATTGGTGAATGTACATTCGTAATAAACGCTTTACATTCGTATTGGCAAATGTACAGTCGTATTGCACGCTTTACATTCATATTGGCAAATGTACATTCGTGTTGCACGCTTTACATTCTTATTGGCAAATGTACATTAACCGCCACGATTGACTAGTCCATTGATTGGTCTGCATTGTGCAATTTAAGTTACATGCTTTACTAGTCAATCTACGATCTCAGACCCGGGTCGTTATTCAAGTTCAGTCCGTCTTTTGACTTTAATTTTGATTGTCGGTCTACGATTGCAGACCTGGGTCGTTATTCAAATTCCGACTTCCATTTTGAATGTTGATCTACGATCTTTGACCTGGGTCGTTATTCAAGGTCAGTCCGTCTTTTAACTTTTTATTTTGAATGTCGATCTACATTTGCAGACCTGGGTCGTTATTCAAGTTCCGACTTTTATTTTGAATGTTGACCTAAGATCTCAGACCTGGGAAGTTATTCAAGTTCCGACTTTTATTTTGAATGTTGACCTACGATCTCACACCTGGGTCGTTACTCAAGTTCCGACTTTTCTTTTGAATGTTAATCTACAATCTCAGACCTGGGTCTGCATTGAATGTCGATCTACGATTGCCGATCTCATAGCCAACTTCACACAACTAATATAAAGAGCAATTCTTAGCACGTAGAAGTGCACAAGATTATCATGAGTGAGATATAACAGTGAAAGGTGAGCGGAGCCGAAGAAATATTACATCAATAAGTGTTTTTTAATAAAATACATTAATGTAGCATTCAGGTTTGTCCGTCTTAGTTTTAATATTTTACAGGTAAAAATGAGACAATTTATATTCAATCATGCAGATTCCGAACTAAATATAAATATTGGATCAGAGGCATGGCATACCGTTTGTATTAAATTAATAATGTTTATATAATATAACAAAAATTGATTTTTAGATAAAAAAAAAAGTTCAATCAAAGGAAGCTGTTAATTGGGATTTCACCGCCAATGATTGAAGCACGAACAACCCGCATGAATCAACACACGGAACAAACATCAAGGGCAACAACGCCGTACGAAAATGATGTTTAATAATTTAAATGCAATTGGAATTAAACACCTGTTGACTTTGTGCTATATCCCGTGCACCATAGCTGCAGGTTATGCAATCTATTAATCTTTCATATCTATCAAAGGTTTATTATTTGCGTAAATGGTATGCATATTGGAAAATACGCGGTGTTCCTTTGATATCATATGTACATAAATATCAGCTAATTAGTGTCAATTAAGATTTACATTAAAATTATCTAAGAACATAACCGATGTGATAAACTATTATATAGTTAATGAGTGTACAGAACACCTCAGCTTATGTTGACTTCATTCTGAACTACTTTATTGTTTTAGGAGCTAGAAGAGGCGTAAATTATGTTAATTTGCGTTTTGACGTTATTTTTTATATTCGTGTTTTATCTTTCGTTATTCAACTTGGAACTGACCCTAACACTGGTTGTATTCCCCTCCTTCAGAGTTACACACTTGAATATCGAAAAAAAAAAACCGAAAACAAATATCCAACTATTTTTTCTCTGCTTATTTTTGTAGTGATCTAATCGTTCATAAACGTTTAAATGTACTGTTTTACATCGATTGTAAAACAAGTTCTTACAACTTATGCAAATCACTCTATTAGTCTTCGTTGATAGAACCTATGCAGATAAAGTGTCTTGCTCAAGGTACACACATATGCGCGCGCGCGCGTGTGTGTGTGGGGGGGGGGGGGGGGAGGGGGGTCGACACTACGATCTTGCATCCGATTCTCTACCCCTGGGCCACGTGCTCCACTTATGCACAATTCTATAATCTAGTTTATAAAACAAGTATGCTGCGACATACGTCATGCTATATAAGAATGCTACGAACTACGTCATGCTATATAAGTATGCTACGACATATGTCATACTAAATAAGAATGCTACGACATACGTCATGCTATATAAGAATTATAAGAGACGGATATAAACAAATATACTACGATATACGGCATGCTATATACGTATGCTACGACATATGTCATGCTATATAAGTATGCTACGACATATGTCATGATATATAAGAATGCTACGACATACGTCATGCTATATAATAATGCTTCGACATACGTCATGCTATATAAGAATGCTCCGACATACGTCATGCTATATAAGAATGCTACGACATACGGCATGCTATATAAGTATGCTACGACATACGTCATTCTATATACGTATGCTACGACATACGTCATGCTATATAAGAATGCTACGACATACGTCATGCTATATAAGTATGCTACGACATATGTCATGCTATTTAAGAATTATAAGAGACAGATATAAACAGGCCGAGGTGCCACTGTCCTGTCGCTTTAAAGTATCAAATAAACCAATTCAGTATATGAGACAGGTAGTATCAGCGAAATGGCGGCTCATACCACACTACTTTACATAACACACGATTATTTGTAGAATTATACAAAGTGGGAAAACTGCTAATCGTGTTTTAATCTATTACTATCATTTTTTATTCTCCATTTCTGGAGATTTTAAAAACATTTATTTTTGATATAAATATTATCTAAATTTAAATTTAATCAAATCGAATTTCACGTCAACTCAAAATTGAAATTAAATTGCTCTTCATTAGTAGTGATGAAACCCACTGCTACTAATGAATACGTTATATTCAATTCTGATTTGAATGAAAAAAAAAATATTTTGTGAATAATTAAACAAAAAATAATTACGTTATTTATAGGTGGAAGAATTACGATTATGTGGCACAAAACACTTATTTAGGTTGCGGTGTCAACTATCTGTAGGATTTTTTATTGATTGTTCTATGAACTAGTAAAGTAGTAAATTATGTTATTTTTGCACGTTTCCTTGCTTTGCAATTTATTTAAAAAAAATCGTATTACTGGGATATTCACTTTGTGGGAAAGACGTTCAGACGTGTTGTTTGTTTCTATCACAAACACTTGTAAACTTACATACTTTCTTCTAGTTTAATGCGTCCGTTACGTTCTAACAAAGCCCTTCTGTTTGTTCAAGTAACGTTTGAAACTGTTCGTTTTTAGGTTTGTTTTTCTCATTACCGGGGAATCAAAGCGTTTTGGAGTAGTAAAGTGTAACTTTTAAATTGATGAATGAGTCTAAGACCACTGAAAATCGGCTAGATAGACACATGCCCGTGTAAATGTACTGATTTGTTACGGAGAGTTGTTAATATATATATTCTTTCTTGTTAAAAGTGAGAAGCGATTACCACTGGCGGATTTAGAATGGACAGGGAGGATGGGGTTAGTTTAAACTCATTTTTCAGTCAATGGTTCAAAGCGGATTTTGTTGTTTTTTTTAGTCAAAGAGTTGTGTTTTTTAATCAAAGAGTGGGTACACAAATACAAATGTATATTACCATTTTTGCTGAAATAAATACTAAATCAACATCAGAAAACCTGAAAGGGTAGTTCAACCTCCGTCCGTGCTCCAGTGGTAGAGCACCGAACCCAGGATCGGACGGTCGTGAGTTCGATCCTACCACACGGCTATGTGTGGTGTCCTTGACCAAGAAACCTTTTCCCATCCTGTTCTGTTAGAGAATAAATACAATTAAGTAGCTGTTGCTGAAGCATAGAATCAGTCCAAGCGTTTAAAGGTATTCAAAGTCGTCTTGGTATCTATAATTATTCACCTGGTGTCTATACTCTTAAATGACCTACATTTTGACGTGCCGTTAAATACCAGACATTCATTACACATGACTTAAGACACGGTTTCACTCTCTATGACATGTGGAACATGATATGACATGTGACCTCATCTACGAGATGTAAAGATATGCATTGAAAGAATCTAACATTATTCATGTAGATCAATATTTTAAGTAATTGATAAAATGAAGAAAAAAAAACAATGTCTCGAACAACATGTACTATACCTGAAATAGTTTAAACGTATTTATTTTACTTTGATTGTGAAACAATTTATTACAACTTACACAAATCATGCTCGAAGTTCTCCTGGGTAGAACCAGTACTAAGCATATACGAATAGTGTATCTTGTTCAAGGATGCCACGCCGTGGCGGAGTAGCGAACCCTCGACCCTCAGATCATGGGTTTGGTGCTCTACCACTAGACCACGTGCTCCACTGCTATTATATTTCCACAAATATAACCTCGTCGCAATTTACACATGAGTATGACTGTTCTGGGGTGATATTTATCGACCATTCTTAACAATATTCTTAGACTTGATCTCAACAATGAAATTTGGAAAACACATTTAGAGACCATTTTAAAGATCACAATTTGCAAGTATGTAGAGACACCTAATATATAGTCAAATAAACTCTCACAGTTATTCTATTTGTAATCATGGTAAACCAAATAAGGTTAACATTTGGATTTTCAAGTTTAAATCTAAAAAATTTCTGAAGAATGGTTGGTGAATACAAACCAAGATGATAATTGAAGCAGATTTCTACCATACTCGTTGTTTTTCATTTATTTGTTTGTTTTAATGTAGGTCTATTTAATTTTAGTACACAATGTAAACAAATGATGCATATATATTGTATATATGTGTGAGGGCCTCATGGAAGATTGACGTGTTCAAATGAGTTCTCTCGTTAAATAAAGACTTTTTTTATTATTTTTATTTCACTGATGTAGTTTAATTTTAATGTTAAAATGGTCACATGCAATACAATAAATTGGATTAGTTAGCTGTTATATTTCCACCTTGTTTTTCGATGGTGGGAAGACCCCAGAAGCCCTGTTTCATTTATACGAACATATTGATAATCATTAATCTGAAAAATTTATTTCGCTTTAAAGGGTCAATCGACATTTTTGTAACTCAAACGATTTGGATGGTTTTAAATAGTGTTTGGGATTTTATCAGCTACCCGTAGACGTGTTGAATTTGGTTGTGACACATTTGTCTAATAAAGTACTTATAACAGCATTGCCCTGACGACAATATTTAAATTTTCCTCAGAACACAAAGTGTATAGGACAGCTTATACAGGTCTCGGCAACTATATATCTGTGTAACCAAGTTTATCAATTATTCGTGCAATTTATGAAAAAAATCTCAACTATCATACAATACAAAATTATGAACGTAAACCGTAAACGAAACGTATCAACAGTTAAAAAGGCGAAACATTTAAATGGTAGGATATAAACAGAAAACGAGAAACATGTAAATGGTAGGATATAAACAGAAAACGAGAAACATGTAAATGGTAGGATATAAACAGAAAACGAGAAACATGTAAATGGTAGGATATAAACAGAAAACGAGAAACATTTAAATGGTAGGATATAAACAGAAAACGAGAAACATGTAAATGGTAGGATATAAACAGAAAACGAGAAACATGTAAATGGTAGGATATAAACAGAAA
Source organism: Panopea generosa (assembly GCA_029582155.1). Taxonomy (NCBI): domain Eukaryota; kingdom Metazoa; phylum Mollusca; class Bivalvia; order Adapedonta; family Hiatellidae; genus Panopea; species Panopea generosa. The sequence goes on along the minus strand of CM055903.1, from coordinate 35,187,239 downwards.
ACGAGAAACATGTAAATGGTAGGATATAAACAGAAAACGAGAAACATGTAATTGGGAAACAAAATTTAAAAGTTTCAAATGATAAAAAATGTTAACGGGAAACGAAAAAAAATGTTAATAGTAAATGACAAATGGAAATGGAAAACGAAAAATAGAAATGGCAATCAATAATTGTAAACGGTGAACGGCAAATGTAAACAGTTAACAATAAAATTGATATTAATGGTGAACGAAAAATGTGAGCGGGAAACGAAAATAGAAAATAGTGAAAAAAATTATAAATGGCAAACGACACACGCAAATTTATGTAATTGAAATGTATAGGTAAATGCAAAAGTTAAGGACCAAAATCAAAATCACCAAATTATACAAATTCATTAAGTTGTAGATTTCTTCTCGTGGATCAAATTAGTATAAATGTTAAGAACCTTTTAACGTTTTATGAATGTTGCCTATAAGCTATGTAAGTATGTATCAGACCCAGCATTGTGGCATTTTTATGTTTGTAACGTAGTCAGGATAACTATTAAAGTGCCTTTACGTATTTAATGTTTGAAGACATGTTTTTAAAGCAGAATGGCTCTATGATATAAAAAACGCAACACAGAAATATATATGAAAACGCAACACAGGAAGAGATATGGAAATGCAACACAGGAAGAAATATGAAAACGCAACACAGGAAGAGATCAACACAGGAAGAGATATGAAAACGTCACACAGGAAGAGATATGAAAACGTAACACAAGAGATATGAAAACGCAACACAGGAAGAGATATGAAAACGTAACACAGGAACAGATATGAAAATGCAACACAGGAAGATATATGAAAACGTAACACAGGAAGAGATATGAAAACGTTACACAGGAAGAGATATGAAAACGCAACACAGGAAGAGATATGAAAACGTAACACAGGAAGAGATATGAAAATGCAACACAGGAAGATATATGAAAACGTAACACAGGAAGAGATATGAAAACGCAATACAGGAAGAGATATGAAAACGTTAGACAGGAAGAGATATGAAAACACAGGAAGAGATATGATAACGTAACACAGGAAGAGATATGAAAATGCAACACAGGAAGAGATATGAAAACGTAACACAGGAAGAGATAAGAAAACGTAACACAGGAACGCAACATAATTATTTAGCAAGCGTATATATCCCCTCTATACCGTTACGCTGTGATATATATTCCTACAACTCTTGAGCTTATCGCGGGAAAAAAAAGGAATTAGAGAACTCTAAGTATTGTATGTATACTTAGCAGCAGTTGGCTCTTACCAATCATAAGTATTGTATGTGTACTTAGCAGCAGTTGGCTCTTACCAATCATAAGTATTGTATGTGTACTTAGCAGCAGTTGGCTCTTACCAATCATAAGTATTGTATATGTACTTAGCAGCAGTTGGCTCTTACCAATTATAAGTATTGTATGTGTACTTAGCAGCAGTTGGCTCTTACCAATCATAAGTATTGTATGTGTACTTAGCAGCAGTTGGCTCTTACCAATCATAAGTATTGTATGTGTACATAGCAGCAGTTGGCTCTTACCAATTATAAGTATTGTATGTGTACTTAGCAGCAGTTGGCTCTTACCAATCATAAGTATTGCATGTGTACTTAGCAGCAGTTGGCTATTACCAATTACAAGTTTGACAATACGTTTATACTAATTTAATCTTAATTTAGTTTAGTTTAAACTTATTTGTTTTAATTCAATTTTGAAACAAGTTATTACAACTTATACAAGTCACGCTCGAAATCTTCTTGTGTAGAATCAGTGCTTAGCATATGCAGGAAAAAAGGAAAAAAATGCTTTGCTTAAGGACACCGCACATAGCCGTGGCAGAGAATCGAATCGTGGATCCGATGCTCTGCCACTAGACCACGCTCTCAACATTTAACTTAATTGTAAAAAAAGCTTAAATGAATCGTTTCGAATCCGTTTGCTTAATTGAGCCAAAACTAAGTGCTGTTTTGATAGACCACTGAGTTGAACGAACTTAAATCGAAACCGCGACCTCATTTGTGAGCGGCCAATACCTCTCTAGTATACCAGCGCCCTATGTGTGTTTAGTTTCATATCTCATTTAAAGCAAGCTGCAGATTACCAACTGATCAAACGTAATAATCAAACGAAGACAAATTTAATGAAAATTATTAATATATACAATATTTTTTCAAAATAAATACACCGTACAATTTACTGGACTAGACTATCCCTTTTCTATATTGAACACTCATACACACATAATCATATAATACAATATCACTTTTCAAATTTAAACGCCGGGCCCTATTAACTCAGTCGTTAGCACGACTATCAATCCAAGGGTCGTATGACATTGCGTCTCATTATCACTTGTCTCTCACCGCTGATTTAAGTGGGAAAGTTATCAGTTACTTGCGGAGATGGGGTGTGCTCCAGTATTGGTTAATCTTTCAGGATCCCAAGTAACAGTTGTTAGGTTAACTGATCGTCTCTTAGCCATCGCCGGCATAAAACTGACTCTAAATATTCAATCAATCAATCAATCAATCAATCAATCAATCAATCAATCAATCAATCAATCAAAATTATACAATCGTACAATGTTTTACATCAATATCACTTTTCAAAATTATACATCCACACAATATAAATACCATAGAACAATATACTGCAATATTATCTTACAATATACTGCAATCTTTTCATAAAATGTACTGCAATATTATTATATAATGTATTGCATCAACATTTTTCAAAGTCATACAAGCGTACGTCCGTACTTCACAAATGCATATACTACAAAATCGCTTTTCTTTTCAAATTATACAGTCATACAATGTACTGCCATATCGCTTTATTTAAATCATACACTACTCGTACAATAATGTGTAATACTAATGCGAATAAGCAGATACATTGACGTTTGACGCCATTTTTCATCACATTCAAATCATTACATGTTACAAACCTATTTTCATCGTTGGATGAATACCCCAAAATCCCTATAAATAAATCTATAAAAATATAAATAAAATCCCTATAAATAAATCTATAGTTATTGATATAGATAAAATCCCTATAAATAAATCTATAATTATAAATATAGATAAAACCCCTATAAATAAATCTGAGTGAACAATCGTCCTACCGCAAGTAGCAATCAAGCTTTGTCACACAAGGTGTTTTGAGCGCGTGGTCCAATAACAGTCCCTCGGACCCAGGATCGGAGGGTCATGGGTTCGATTCACCGCCACGGCTATGTGTGTGGTGTCCTTCGCCATAACACTGACTTTATCCGGATATGCTTAGTACTTGTTCTACCGAAGAAGACTTAGTACTGGTTCTACCAAGGAAGACTTAGTACTGGTTCTACTAAGGAAGACTTAGTACTGGTTCTACCTAAGGAAGACTTAGTACTGGTTCTACCAAGGAAGACGTAGTACTGGTTCTACCATGGAATACTTAGTACTGGTTCTACCAAGGAATACTTAGTACTGGGTCTACCCAGGAAGACTTAGTACTGGTTCTACCCAGGAAGACTTAGTACTGGTTCTACCAAGGAATACTTAGTACTGGGTCTACCAAGGAAGACTTAGTACTGGTTCTACTAAGGAAGACTTAGTACTGGTTCTACCAAGGAAGACGTAGTACTGGTTCTACCCAGGAAGACTTAGTACTGGTTCTACCCAGGAAGACTTAGTACTGGTTCTACCCAGGAAGACTTAGTACTGGGTCTACCCAGGAAGATTTAGTACTGGTTCTACTAAGGAAGACTTAGTACTGGTTCTACCAAGGAATACTTAGTTCTGGTTCTACCAAGGAAGACGTAGTACTGGTTCTACCAAGGAATACTTAGTACTGGTTCTACCAAGGAATACTTAGTACTGGTTCTACCAAGGAATACTTAGTACTGGTTCTACTAAGGAAGACGTAGTATTGGTTCTACCCAGGAAGACTTAGTACAGGTTCTACCAAGGAATACTTAGTACTTGGTCTACCCAGGAAGACTTAGTACTGGTTCTACCAAGGAAGACTTAGTACTGGTTCTACCAAGGAAGACGTAGTACTGGTTCTACCCAGGAAGACTTAGTACTGGTTCTACCATGGAATACTTAGTACTGGTTCTACCAAGGAATACTTAGTACTGGGTCTACCCAGGAAGACTTAGTACTGGTTCTACCTAGGAAGACTTAGTACTGGTTCTACCAAGGAATACTTAGTACTGGGTCTACCAAGGAAGACTTAGTACTGGTTCTACCAAGGAAGACTTAGTACTGGTTCTACCAAGGAAGACGTAGTACTGGTTCTACCCAGGAAGACTTAGTACTGGTTCTACCCAGGAAGACTTAGTACTGGTTCTACCAAGGAAGACTTAGTTCTGGTTCTACCCAGGAAGATTTAGTACTGGTTCTACCAAGGAAGACTTAGTACTGGTTCTACCAAGGAATACTTAGTTCTGGTTCTACCAAGGAATACTTAGTACTGGTTCTACCAAGGAATACTTAATACTGGTTCTACCAAGGAATACTTAGTACTGGTTCTACTAAGGAAGACGTAGTATTGGTTCTACCCAGGAAGACTTAGTACAGGTTCTACCAAGGAATACTTAGTACTTGGTCTACCCAGGAAGACGTAGTACTGGGTTCTACCAAGGAAGACTTAGTACTGGTTCTACCAAGGAAGACGTAGTAGGAAGACTTAGTACTGGTTCTACCAAGGAAGACGTAGTACTGGTTCTACCAAGGAATACTTAGTACTGGTTCTACTAAGGAAGACTTAGTACTGGTTCTACCAAGGAAGACGTAGTACTGGTTCTACCAAGGAATACTTAGTACTGGGTCTACCCAGGAAGACTTAGTACTGGTTCTACTAAGGAAGACTTAGTACTGGTTCTACCAAGGAAAACTTAGTACTGGTTCTACCCAGGAAGACTTAGTACTGGTTCTACCCAGGAAGACTTAGTACTGGTTCTACCCAGGAAAACTTAGTACTGGTTCTACCCAGGAAGACTTAGTACTGGTTCTACCAAGGAAAACTTAGTACTGGTTCTACCCAGGAAGACTTAGTACTGGTTCTACCAAGGAATACTTAGTACTGGTTCTACCAAGGAAGACTTCAAGCGTGATATGTCTAAATGTCATAATCGAAGTAAAATAATTGTTAAGTTAAAAAAAATAATAATAGAAAGTGTTTCGACCGAACAGTACTTGAACTCACGACCTCGGTGGTGAGAAGTACGAGTAAGTCATCTTTGAGACGGCATCTTTGACAGCTCGGAGGATCGCATTAATATATTGAAATTACGAAGTAGATTTTTACCAATAAGTCCAAAGTCAAGTTTGATAAACAGACGATATTTTAGTATAATGAAAGGAGACAGACTGCTTTAAAAAAATTATATCCGGCGGGCTCGTCTGCAAACGCTGCCAATGTGTTTATAAATTAATTTCATTTTGATACAGCGAATATGATCAAGTTATGCGCTAGTTGTCGATTAACATCAGCCAGAACCAATTAACAGAGCCGCTGCCAAGTCCATAATGCGTTTCTATGATTTTTTGTAATAAAATGCACAGTGATCAATCCTTAAAAAATTAATTCTGAGGTAAAACGAACACCCCAGAAGAACACTCAGTTTCATGGTCCGCTGCGGTAACGAAAAACTGAACGTTTTATATTTGCATTTGGATAGTTTAAATACTGTGACATCGAAATAACGAGGTCTCTGCATCGTCATTTGATTATTTTATAATACTTTATATATATATTTTATATATACTCGTTTTGAGATCAACCTGTTCTACTTATATATATATATATATATATATATATATATATATATATATATATACCTGTTCTAATAATATATATTAACCTGTTCTAATTATATATATCAACATGTTGTAATTATATATATTAACCTGTTCTAATTATATATATTAACCTGTTATAATAATATATTAACCTTTTATAATTATATTATCAACATGTTCTAATTATATATATTAACCTGTTCTAATTATTTATATAAACATGTTGTAATTATATATATATTAACATGTTCTAATTATATGTATTAACACATGTTCTAATTGTATATTTAACATGTTCTAATTATATGTATTAACATGTTCTAATTATTCATATTAACCTGTTATAATTATATAATATTAAACCGCGTGTTTAAACAATATCTTATTCAAGAACTGTAAATATTGTTTAATTAATATAACATGTGCAATTCATATAATTTTAAACAATTCTAAAAAGATAAAAAAGGAAGAATGTAATTAACTGGAATGTAAGAATCTAGTTCCCGGAAATTACTAGTGATTTACAGTAAATTAAAACAGTTAATAGTTCAAATTAAAAAAACTGAAGAAAACTGTTATAATGAATTTTATAGGAAACGTTTAAAGGTACTTTTTTGTTATGGCGTTTTTGGTCAAGCTATAAAATGTTTCTTTTGTGGTGAATATAATTCAAATGACGAATCACCTTCATACATTTAATCTTTTATTATCTGATAAATTATACAGAACATTAAGAAAGAAAATAGCTTAAATTAAATTTGAATAATTTAATTTGATATACATGTACATGTTTCTAAATAATATTCAAGATATCAATAAAAATAAATTAAAACAATCCAACAATTTCGGATATCGCTTATCAAATATAAAATATCATATTTTGAGAAGATCCCTATAAGAATGGTACTATTTTATCTAATCCTTTGTATGTTTAAAATTTTATAAAACATTATTTTGTTTATCTGTAAATAATAAAAATAAAATGTGTTTAAACCGAATATCGTTAATAAGTAATATAAGTTTCCAATACCAATTCTTTTAGCAATGTCGGAAATCATATATTCCTAAACATAATTAAATAATGTCTTGACATCAGTTGTTGTATTAGCGATATATTTTGTTACTAAAACGGGTAATCTGATATTACTTATTTCGTTAATAATGACTGGGCGGAATGTCAGGAGAGATGGTTTTAAGAGATGACATAAATCTTAACAACATTTGACCTCCAAGTATATTAAGGGTAAAAAATACGAATTAGCGATAGAAAATAATTTACTATATACATTCTATGATACCGGTGGTTAAATTAGTGATATTACCTTTGTCAAAAAAACGAACATTTTACATTGAAATACGTACAATTAACAATGGAGATTAATAACTTTCTGAAAAAAAACAAAAAAAAAAAACAAAAAAAAAACACGACAAACAACTTTTAATATCGAGGTTTCATTTATCGTAAATAGTATTTTAATATAATATTGTTAATATATATTCATAATACAAATAACTGATATATTGATATCACTGAGAAATATACAAATAAACGCTATATTGATATCACTGAGAAATTATATGCGCGATAACACACAAGCAAAATATAGATATAAGGATGATAATTTTTGCTATAGGACATACGAAAATCAAACAAAAACAAACAAATAAACAAAACGGCATGTCATAAATAAACGTTTAATTAAAAAATGCCAATATGTCGTAATGTGCTAGGGTTTATGTAGAAATAAGAAGAAAACGATTGTGTCCGACTCGGTCCGTATAATTTACAAGAAAAAGTTTACGAGTATTTGTGAAGTGACGGTGGTTTACTCAGATTCATTCTTAGATATTGTTTTCACCAGTAGCTGTTGTAACCTGTAATGTGTTGAAATTGATGTTAAACCCTCGACATCAGAAATATACGAGAAAAAAAGCAGTCAGGACTAAACGAATTCACTTCGACTTACTACAATATCACTCCGCCCTAGTAAGCTAATGACAAACAGGGAGTATAAAATATACACGTTTTATCTAATAGTGAATACATTGATTAAATCAACCAATTAGTACTTAGTGATCAGGCAACCTGATGCAATGTCAGAACACCGCAAAACGAAATATAAAACCGTCATTCCATCTATATACTTCATCAGATTAATATTTTCAGTATAGCTATCTCTTAAATGACAGTTATTTAAACAATCACAGAGTGTAATAATACGTTTACATTTAGAAGTGTTTGTCTACGTTTTAGGCATCGCTGAACACTGAATTGCCTTTCTTTAATGATGGTAGGTTTTCTCAGAGAAAGCAACTAGTCAACATTCATGTTGATATTGCGGTGTACATGTGGGACGATACAACACGGCCCAGATGCATTCTGCCAGGTTTGGGTTGTTTGTGGATGTTTTTGTTGGGAGGATATGACAGTTTTAAGAATGTATGTTTTTATATTTAAGATCCAAAATCTGTTTAATACATTGGATTAGGCAGACAGCTTGACCGGGACCAGCTGTTTATATGGAAAGCAATCTGGTCGAGCTGTTGCTTTTTTCTCCATAGTTTTCTGGACATTTATAGGAACATTTAATTTTCTTCAGAAACATTTACAAACTAACGCTATTATAAAATGTGTTAAAAATGAATTTCTTTATATAGAAATTGGTGCAAAATTAATTAAATTAATTTCCAAAGCTTAAGTTTTATAAAAATATTTTGCAACACTTAGTATAAAAAGGTGATGGCTGACAGGAGGAAGGGCGGGGAGGAAGAGTAAGTTTTGTTAAAATACTATTTTCATACATTAATCCAATAATCATGAATCTAAGAAAAAAAACTACTGTGAAAAATGCATTTTGTTTTTGTTGTTGTTTTTTTTTTTTCAAAATAAAATTTCTAAAAGTCCTACACTCGCATTCACTCCCCCGTCCACAGTTGGCAATGAGCTCGGCCGTACTAAACATTGAGAGCGGCACACTTCCCCGACCAAATCTTTCATTTAGAAATTATTGATACGAACTTTGCGTTTCCAAACTTACAAACGTTTCTGCGCTTATAGAATTATTTAGGTACATTTGCAGATTTTGAATGATTCTATGAAGTTGTAGCACATGTTTTATGAAACTAGAGATCTGCTAAATGTATTTTCCAGTATTTGTTTTTCCTGATAGTGTCAATCAATCAGTATCCTTCATTTACTCAATTCACATAATATGTCCCAAAATGTGCGAAAACGAACTTAAACGGTTTGTTGGTGTTTAGCGTCGACATTTGTTGGTTATGTCGCGACAGTGTTTAGTTAAGCCAGTTTTCTGGAGTATCGTGACGCAGACATTTTGTATGATACCCCACCCTGTCGATCTATTCTGATGCCGGGCTGTCCAGACCAAGAACTATTTCTGAGCGCCAAAAGAGGAATCTTCTAGTGCTATTATGAGAGTATTTGGTATGGCCCGGCCGGGGATTGAACCTACGACCTTGCGCATACGAGCGGGACGGACGCTCTACCACTAGATCACCACTGCGGTTGTTTAACTAATGATGGAAAGTTTAGCACGCGTATTCCATACAGACTGATAACTCATCCAAATCGATGTGTCAGGAAACAAATGGACATTACTGTTACCGAAGGAGGTCCGCTACCCGTCACAAAGATGTTTAACAAACCATTATAAATACAGTCCCGGGTATTTGCGCAATAAAATACACTGTCCTGGCGTCTTACTCATCTACTTGATGATTTCGTATATGTTTTCGTATTTTCGCAAGAGTCTCGGTTTTCATTGTCGGACCAACTTGTTTTTCGGATCAAAGCACATATTAACAAAAAGTCCCGCTGAAGCAAAAGACGGTAATTTACGAGCTCTTCTTTGCTTTCTTCGCATGGTGTTTAGAACCAAAGTGTTAATAAATTACGATTCTTTTGATAGGGGGTCCTTAAAGTTCTTTATGGAAGATTGCGGACACTTAAGGGCAGTATCGAGTGTTGACTTATGTATGATTATGACACGACGGAAAACATCAAAACCCGCACATTAAATGTATTGATGAAACGGAATTCATGGTGAATTGTTTAATATAACAATACAAAGTGAAGGATGGCATTTGGGAGTATAAGCCAACAGACTAGATAGTTGTAAAATGTATATAACGATTTCAAAAGGTGACTTAGCTCACAAGACCAGGATTTTTTCACAGTATTTAGTACACACAATTGTTGTTCAAATGTTCGTGTTTAACTAATTAGAAACAACTTTCTTTTTTGGTTTTAAGTGCCGTATTTTTTAAATTAAACAATTAATGATACAATATAAGAGTATATTTGTTTGTTTGTGAATTGATCGTATGACCCGTATTTTATTGATGTTCATAAACGTTTTAGGGGTATTTAAATGCATATTTTTAAGCGGGGTTGGGGTAGTAGGATACAGGGAGAAGAGCTGGGTAGTACGAGAAGATGTGATAGGGTACCCTTGGGTAAGTCCATTCTACGCGCCGTATGACTGTGTACTCAAAACGTGATTTCAAATTTGCGCCAGTTATCAATAATTCCAATTGATTTACTATTAACATACGGCAAATATCATTAATTACAATTTGTGTTTTTTTTTAGGAAGAATCTTTATGCATGTTATGATGTTTCATATATACATGAGTACACGCATAATGTCTGCGTCACAGATCCCATCCAACACCCTTCCCCGTATTTAAACATTTCAATATTTTATTTTGGCGTACTACCTATTCCCAATACATCGAGAACACTCCACAGCAACTATTTATTTCAGCGTTGTAGAAAAACCGGGCATTAATGTACACTCCAGAGATATGGAAATACACCACAGGACGCGGTATGAAAACCGGGCATTAATGTACACTCCAGAGATATGGAAATACACCACAGGACGCGATATGAAAACCGGGCATTAATGTACACTCCAGAGATATGGAAATACACCACAGGACGCGATATGAAAACCGGGCATTAATGTACACTCCAGAGATATGGAAATACACCACAGGACGCGGTATGAAAACCGGGCATTAATGTACACTCCAGAGATATGGAAATACACCACAGGACGCGATATGAAAACCGGGCATTAATGTACACTCCAGAGATATGGAAATACACCACAGGACGCGATATGAAAACCGGGCATTAATGTACACTCCAGAGATATGGAAATACACCACAGGACGCGGTATGAAAACCGGGCATTAATGTACACTTCGGAGATATGGAAATACACCACAGGACGCGATATGAAAACGCAACACAGGGTTTAGAACGGGCTTACTTTGAAATGATAAAAGTGACAGCAATGCAAGAGGTAAAACAATATTCATTAACATCTCAAGTAAACAAGCAATAACATCAACAGGCAGTAATTATTGTAAGATATGGACATATACACTCGTGCTAAATATGTTGCATTTTCATACCCCTTCCTGTGTTGTGTTTCATAACTCTTGAGTGTAATATTGTCCTCTCACTCCAGATAAACACAATATATAGGTAAATGAAGATCAGGAAAATGGAAATTGGCAACTTAAGTGTTCTTTGCCTGCAGCACTTATATTTGGGAATTATAGTTCAATTAAGATCACGAAAATGGACATTGATAATTTAGCGTTCTCTACATGCAACACCTATATTTGGTCAATGCAGTTCAATAAAAATCAAGAAAATGGAGACTAACAACTTAATCATTCTTTGCAGACAGAGTTCAATGATGGCCAAAAAGAGCACGAAGTAGGACGCTAGTAAAACACAGTTCACTAACTGTCAGGAAAAGATACATTGGCACTTCTGGGTTATTTGCATGCATGGTAGAGATCAATGAATGTATAGAAAAGGATAAAGGACATAAAACTCTGTGGTTCTTTGCATGCAGTACCCCGCTAGAAAAGTATAGTTTAAAAAGATCAAGGAAATGAACATTGACACATTTTGGGTTCTTAGCATGCATGGATCCGCTAGGCAAATATATATCGATGATAGTCAAGAAGAGAATGTATACAGACAACTTTGGGTTCTTAGCATGCATTGATCCACTAGGCAAATTATAGATCAATAATAATCAAGAGAATGGACACCGACAACTTTGGGTTCTTTACATGCGTGAACTTGCTAGACAAATATAGATCAATGATGGTTAAGAGAATGGGACACTGACAACTTTGGGTTCTTAGCATGCATGAACCAGCTAGACAAATATCGATAAACGATGGTCAAGAGAATGGACAATGACAACTTTGAATGGACACTGACAACTTTGGGTTCTTAGCATGCGTGAACCTGCTAGACAAATATAGATCAATGACGGTCAAGAGAATGGACACTGACAACTTTGGGTTATTAGCATGCGTGAACTTGCTATACGAATATAGATCAATGATGGTCAAGAGAATGGACACTGACAACTTTGGGTTATTAGCATGCGTGAACCTGCTAGACAAATATAGATCAATGATGGTAAAGAGAATGGACACTGACAACTTTGGGTTATTAGCATGCGTGAACCTGCTAGACAAATATAGATCAATGATGGTCAAGAAAATGGACACTGACAACTTTGGGTTTTTAGCATGCGTGAACCTGCTAGACAAATATAGATCAATGATGGTCAAGAGAATGGACACTGACAACTTTGGGTTCTTAGCATGCGTGAACCTGCTAGACAAATATAGATCAATGGTGGTCAAGAAAATGGACACTGACAACTTTGGGTTCTTAGCATGCGTGAACCTGCTAGACAAATATAGATCAATGGTGGTCAAGATAATGGACACTGACATTTTTGGGTCCTTAGCATGCGTGAACCTGCTAGACGAATATAGATCAATGATGGTAAAGAGAATGGACACTGACAACTTTGGGTTATTAGCATACATGAACCAGCTAGACAAATATAAATCAATGATGGTCAAGAAATTGCACACTGACATCTTTGGGTTATTAGCATGCATGAACCTGCTAGACAAATATAGATAAACGATGGTCAAGGAAATGGACACAGGCAACTTTGGGTTCTTAGCATGCATGAACCTGCTAGACAAATATAGATAAACGATGGTCAAGGAAATGGACACAGGCAACTTTGGGTTCTTAGCATGCATGAACCTGCTAGACAAATATAGATAAACGATGGTCAAGGAAATGGACACTGGCAACTTTGGGTTCTTAGCATGCATGAACCTGCTTGATAAATAAAGATAAACGATGGTCAAGGAAATGGACACTGGCAACTCTGGAGCTCATTGCATTGATGACCCCATTAGTCAAATATAGTTTGCTAAAGGTCAAGAAAAATCAAAATTGGAAATTTTGGTGTTGTTTGCATGTAGTACCCCGTCAGGTATATAGAGTTATATGATAGTCAAGAAAACGAACATTGGCAGCATGTGTGTTATTTGCATGCAGGACAAAACTAATGAATTCCGATTCAATGTTGCAAGGAGAAAAATAGTGGAAACTCGAATGTTCTTCGCATGTATGACAAAGCTAGTCAAATATAGTTCGATAAAAGGTCAAGGAAATCGACATTGGCAAATTTGAGATTTTTTGCATGCATCCACGTTAGTCAAGAATAGTTGCATGAAGGCTTAACATAGACATTGGCAACTTGAGTTCTTTACATTCAAGAAGAACCCTGCCTGTCAAAAACAGATCAATTAATGCGAATAAAATGAATATTGCCAACTCTGGGACATCTGACATGCAGTACCACGCTAGTCTATTATAGTTCAACAAATGTCAAGTAATGGACATTGTCAGCTTTTTGGTCTCTTCTGCATGCTAGATCGCTGGTCATTGGCATTTTGGGTTTCTTTGCATGAAGGGTACAGCTCGTTTAAGGTAAAGATAAATGGACACTGGCACCTTTGGCATTTTTTTGCTTCTTTGCATTCAGGACTTCACGTATCACGTATAGTTTTATAAAGGTCAAGAAATTGAAAGGTCGGTCATGGTCATTAGGGGTGGCACTTTGCATGCAGGACCGAACTAGGAAATTGTAGTTCAATGAAAATCAAGTACATGAATATTAGTAACTTTTGGGTTCTTTGCATGCAGGAAAACGCTAGGTAGTTTGATGAAGGTAAAAATGGACATAGCCACCAGTAGCGTATTTTACATGCAAGACCACGTTAGGCAAATATAGCTAGATGAAGGCCAAGAAAATAGACAATAACAGCTTTCGGAATTTCTGCATGCATGTCTAAACCTATAAGTAAATATTTTTTTAAGATCAAAGAAATGACCATTGCCAGCAATAGGATTATTTGCACGCCTAAACAAAGTTAAACAAGCATATTTCGATTACGGTCAAGAAAACGGACAATAACAAACGCTAGGTTTATATAATTCGATAAACGTTAAGAAAGTAAACATTGGCAGCAGTTTGGTTCTTTGAAGAAAATACCACGTTACACAAATATAGTTTGGCGCTTTGTAAAGTTTACTAAAGGTCAAGAAAATGGATACTGGTAACATTCGGTATCTTTGCAGACAGAACTTCGATAGTGAAATGCATTCAATGAATGCCGAGAAAATGGACATTAGCAACTTTAAGGTTCTTTGTATGCACAATCAAATAAGGCAAATAAATGTTGATAAGATCAAGAAAATGGCAAATTTAGTCAACTATAGTTCGATGAAGGTCAACAAAATGTACACTGCCAGTATTAGACTTCTTTGCTCTTTGCATAATATACCATGCTAGTCAAATATAGTTTAACGGCGGTAATTGAAATATTCAGTGATAACTTAAAGGTTCTTTTCATGTAGTGCGACTCTAGGTAAATGTAGTTGGATGAAGAAATGGACATTGTTAACTCTGGGGTTCTTTGCAAGCAGGATTCAGTTGACGTCAATAAAATGGATATTGTCAATGTAGGTATAGAATATTGACGTTTGTATATTTAAAGGTTTCTTTGCCTGAAGGAACTTGCTAGTAGCAATCGTAATTCAGTAATGGTTTAAAAGACTTCTTTTGTCAACTCGGGGTTGTTTTTGCATACATTATCTCATTATACCATTATTGAATGGAGGTCAAGGAAATGTGTGGACATTGGCAATCTGGGGTTTCTTTGGATATAGGACACCATTGGACACATATAATTAAATGACGGTCAATGAGATACTTGATGGTTCTGTGTCTGCAGTACCCTGCTAGACAACCAAAATTTAATGACAGTGAAAACGATAGGCATTGACAACTTGAGCTTTTGTTTGCTTGAACGACCAGACAGCTAACCTAATCCAATAGTATTCAAAGCGGGTCATGTAGGTTGATATTGGCAATTTGGGGTTTGTTTTTTCGACAAGACCTTGTTAAGGAAATATGATTTAATGAATGTCAAGCAGATTTACCCTGGCAGTTGAGGATCGCTTTGTCGACAGTCCCTCTCAATGTAAATATAACTGAATGTAAGTCAAGAAAATTTATGTCAGTAGTTCTCATTAATAATATGGTTCATTGAGTACGAAGAAATGTTTTGGGTTTCTTGACTGCAATACCTCACTATACAAATATTTAGTTTATGACAGTACAGTGGCGAGGATGACATTGACAACTTAAAGTGCCTGCAGAATCTCACTAGGCAGATATACTGCAATGAATGTCAAAGATATATGATACCAACTTGTATTTACATGTACATACATGACATCACTAGATCAGTATAATTCAATGATAGTTAAGGGGTTGAACATTGTCAATTTGAGATTTCTTTGCCTGAAAACAAAAACTTACTAACCAAATAATATTCACTAAAAGTAGATCTTGAAACTTAAAGTTGCTTTATCTGAAGGACCTTGCTCATACATGTAATTCAATGACGTTCAAACAGACTGACATTGACAACATTGGCTTTCTCTGCCTACAGGTATTTAGGGTATTAAGTAGTGAACGGCAATTCAATTAAAATCAAGTATATCGACGTTTGAAACTTGCAGTTTCTTTGTCTGCAGGATCCGCTAGGCATCCATAGTTCATTGAAGGACAAGAGAATGAGCATTAACAACTTAGGGTTTCTTAAACTATAAAACATCTCTTAGCAAATATACTTCATATAAGGTCAAGGAATTTGAAATTGGTAACTTGGAGATTTCTTTGCCTATATGCACCCTCTGGTCCACCACTATTTAATGAAAGACAACTTGTACTTTCTTTGCCAGTAAGACAATATAATACAATGATAAACAACAACAGACAACACCAACATGATACATGCATGTTAGCATGTCACGGTGACTTTGGAACTGAATATCTTCAGACAGACCAATTAATTGACAGGACAGCAAATTGATTTACCGTACGTTGAAACGTTCATATTTTAACACGTGTCACCCAGTGAAGAGTTTTTAACAGGCGTCATTGATTATAGTTTATGATCACCCCGTGTACAATAGTAAATAATTCAAAGAATTGATACTACTTGAGATCGTGTTTTGTGAATTTATTTAATGATCTCCCAATATGCACAAGTCATATTTATGAAGCACTTGTAGATAGGCGAGATAACACGAGTAAACGAAATAAGTTGCATATATGTAAATAAAAACTTGGTGTCTCTGAGTCTAGAATTGCACGTAGAAGACACATGTGTTGTGCAATGAAACCAAAGTAGTTCCTACCGACTAGCAGTTGCGACGGAATGGGGGGAGGGGGGGGGGGGGGGGTTGGGGGCAGTTTAGATACATAGTAAGATTGAGCACTAAGTCAGCATTTAAAGATGCATCGCCTATAACTTCCTGTTCAATAAATGATGGAAAGTTGATTGAACCACAAAGAGGAAAGTCCCATTTGAAGATAATGGTTGATTCAATTCTTTTAGTTTATCTTAATTAAGGTCGACATTTTCATAGGGTTTATTCGTCAATGTTTTAGCATAACCTATATAACCCAATGAGTGATTTAATCGCGAGACGCGATTTAGTATTTGGTCAACAAATTAAAGAATTAAACTACAGAGACAAAATACATTATAAGTTATTGTAATAAAATATGTTTGATATTATTGTGCAGTTTTACTGCTACGATCCAAAATACATCGGCGATACAGGTGATTAACTGTGTGATTAATGTATGAGGATGGAAACCATTGGCCTATTGGAGAGATGTGTTTAATATTTGTAATGATTGACTAGAATACACATGCCCCAGTACACAGAGTTCTGTAGATTGCTGTAGAACCGACCCAGCTCTCCCGCCTAAGTCCGTCACTTAGCAATACGTTTGAGGACGTTGATTGGCCAGTTGCATCAGGGTAAGTTGAATGACGTCATAGTCGGTAAGTACTTATTAGCTATGAATTGTTGGACAGGGATTACATCCCTGCTTTTTCGATGAGGGTGAATAAACCTGATTCCGGAAATATCACGGTAAGTAGATTAATATATATTTAATCAGACTATGTGCCGATGCGCATGCTCAGTCAGCAGTCCTGTATATATTAAAAATGCATTTCTAGTTGTTTAAACTAATTGTATATGTAAAAAAAACTAAAAGTTTATTAAGCTGAAATATCATTTAAATTTCTGTAATAAGCATTAAATGCTCATTAGAAAATTATTAAATATAACCAACTACACCAATACGGGATCAGTACTCCAGATAAAATTGTCTTTAAATGGGTATTATACTACTCAAATGTGTATACGCAATGCTTATTAGTCAAAATGTTATGGGATTAAAATGAACACTTTAATCAAATTGCTATTTGAAATAAACTAATCAACACTGAAACTGTCAATACGCATTGCTTAGTTTACCTCTTACTTTATTAAATAATTGCAATGCTTAAATATCCCCACCTCCAATAGTGAGACATTTGTAATACAGTTTTATCGATTTCATCACCTTTTATATTTTATTGCATGTGATAGATTATTTCTTGAGAAACCACATATTTTACTTTCTACTGTACCAAGTTCTATTTTATATAGATTTCAGCTGACAAGTTATGCGTTATGAATTTTGTTTCGCTCAAACATGCATCATTTCATACCATTGGATGAAGAGCAGTACAGGTATGTGAGGATTCCTCTTTTTATGCTTCAGCCCAGAATATCACTGCCAGTGTTTATCATTGTGTTTAAACTTATTTATTTAAATGATTACACTGTTCTTGTTTAATTTCATTGTTGAGGACCTCGGGGAAGATTGTATTTAATCCAAATGAGTAAGGTAAATAAAGCCATTATTATTTTACTTCGATTGTGAAACAATTTATTTCATTTTAGGCAAGTGGAACCAATACTAAGCATATGCGGATACTCAAGGACACTACACCGAGCCGTGGCGGAGGATCGAATCCACGACCCTCCAATCCTGGCTCCGATGCTCTACAACTGGGCCACAAACTCCACACTGCCAGTGTTTTGTCGATGGTTGAACACAAAGCAAGATATTAAGTTTAAACGAAGTTTTAACAATATAGTCCCCACCTACATCCGTTCCCTGAGGTACAGCATCAGCCCCCTGATAAAAGGATCATAGGTTCGATCCTTCGCAACTGCTTTAGGTGGCGTCCTTGAGCATGACACTGTATTCGTATATGCTTAGAACCCATGAACACTTCGAAGGTCACGTGTCTTAAGTTGTTATAATTTGTTTCACAATCGAAGCAAAATGATAATGACTTTATTATCTTACGAGAAAACTCAGTTGAATCAAGTCCAATCTTCCCCGAGGTCCTCAATTGAAATTAAACAAAGACAGTGTTAAACATAAGCTATTAGCTAAATAAATTTAAACTGAAACACTCACTCCTACAGCCTCCATGGAAACACTCACTCCTACAGCCTCCGTGGAAACACTCACACTCCTACAACCTCCGTGGAAACACTCACTCCTACAGCCTCCGTGGAAACTCTCACTCCTACAGCCTCCGTGGAAACACTCACACTCCTACAACCTCCGTGGAAACACTCACTCCTACAGCCTCCGTGGAAACACTCACGCCTACAGCCTCCGTGGAAACACTCATTCCTACAGCCCCCGTGGAAACACTCACTCGTACAACCCCCGTGGAAACACTCACGCCTACAGCCTCCGTGGAAACACTCACTCGTACAACCCCCGTGGAAACACTCACGCCTACAGCCTCCGTGGGAACACTCACTCCTACAGCCCCCGTGGAAACACTTACTCCTACAGCCCCCGTGGAAACACTCACGCCTACAGCCTCCGTGGAAACACTCACTGCTACAGCCTCCGTGGAAACACTCACTGCTACAGCCCCCGTGGAAACACTCACTCCTACAGCCTCAGTGGAAACACTCACTCCTACAGCCTCAGTGGAAACACTCACGCCTACAGCCGCCGTGGAAACACTCACTGCTACAGCCTCAGTGGAAACACTCACGCCTACAGCCCCCGTGGAAACACTCACTGCTACAGCCTCAGTGGAAACACTCACGCCTACAGCCTCCGTGGAAACACTCACTCCTACAGCCTCAGTGGAAACACTCACGCCTACAGCCCCCGTGGAAACACTCACTGCTACAGCCTCCGTGGAAACACTCACTCCTACAGCCTCCGTGGAAACACTCACGCCAACAGCCTCCGTGGAAACACTCACTCCTACAGCCCCCGTGGAAACACTCACTCCTACAGCCCCCGTGGAAACTCTCACTCCTACAGCCCCCGTGGAAACACTCACTCCTACAGCCCCCGTGGAAACACTCACGCCAACAGCCCCCGTGGAAACACTCACGCCTACATCCCCCGTGGAAACACTCACTCCTACAGGCCCCGTGGAAACTCTCACTCCTACAGCCCCCGTGGAAACACTCACTCCTACAGCCCCCGTGGAAACACTCACGCCTACAGCCTCCGTGGGAACACTCACTCCTACATCCCCCGTGGAAACACTCACTCCTACAGCCCCCGTGGAAACTCTCACTCCTACAGCCTCCGTGGAAACACTCACTCCTACATCCCCCATGGAAACACTCACTCCTACAGCCTCCGTGGAAACACTCACGCCTACAGCCTCCGTGGAAACTCTCACTCCTACAGCCTCCGTGGAAACACTCACGCCTACATCCCCCGTGGAAACACTCACTCCTACAGCCCCCGTGGAAACTCTCACTCCTACAGCCTCCGTGGAAACACTCACGCCTAAAGCTTCCGTGGAAACACTCACTCCTACAGCCGCCGTGGAAACACTCACTCGTACAACCCCCGTGGAAACACTCACGCCTACAGCCTCCGTGGGAACACTCACTCCTACAGCCCCCGCGGAAACACTCACGCCAACAGCCTCCGTGGAAACACTCACTCCTACAGCGTCAGTGGAAACACTCACTCCTACAGCCCCCGTTGAAACACTCACTCCTACAGCCTCAGTGGAAACACTCACTCGTA
The DNA here is from genome assembly GCA_029582155.1 of Panopea generosa. NCBI lineage: Eukaryota > Metazoa > Mollusca > Bivalvia > Adapedonta > Hiatellidae > Panopea > Panopea generosa. The sequence continues at coordinate 35,167,043 of CM055903.1, read as the reverse complement.
CAACCCCCGTGGAAACAGCCTCCGTGGAAACACTCACTCATACAGCTTTCATGGAAACACTCACGCCTACAGCCCCCGTGGAAACTCTCACTCCTACAGCCCCCGTGGAAACACTCACTCCTACAGCCTCTGTGGAAACACTCACTCCTACAACCCCCGTGGAAACACTCACTCATACAGCCTCCGTGGAAACACTCACGCCTAAAGCTTCCGTGGAAACACTAACGCCTAAAGCTCCCGTGGAAACACTCACTCCTACATCCGTGGAAACACTCACTGCTACAGCCCCCGTGGAAACACTTAAGCCTACAGCCCCAGTGGAAACACTCACTCCTACAGCCTCAGTGGAAACACTCACGCCTACAGCCGCCGTGGAAACACTCACTGCTACAGCCTCAGTGGAAACACTCACGCCTACAGCCTCCGTGGAAACACTCACTGCTACAGCCTCCGTGGAAACACTCACTCCTACAGCCTCAGTGGAAACACTCACGCCTACAGCCCCCGTGGAAACACTCACTGCTACAGCCTCCGTGGAAACACTCACTCCTACAGCCTCCGTGGAAACACTCACGCCAACAGCCTCCGTGGAAACACTCACTCCTACAGCCCCCGTGGAAACACTCACTCCTACAGCCCCCGTGGAAACTCTCACTCCTACAGCCCCCGTGGAAACACTCACTCCTACAGCCCCCGTGGAAACACTCACGCCAACAGCCCCCGTGGAAACACTCACGCCTACATCCCCCGTGGAAACACTCACTCCTACAGGCCCCGTGGAAACTCTCACTCCTACAGCCCCCGTGGAAACACTCACTCCTACAGCCCCCGTGGAAACACTCACGCCTACAGCCTCCGTGGGAACACTCACTCCTACATCCCCCGTGGAAACACTCACTCCTACAGCCCCCGTGGAAACTCTCACTCCTACAGCCCCCGTGGAAACACTCACGCCTACAGCCCCCGTGGGAACACTCACTCCTACATCCCCCGTGGAAACACTCACTCCTACAGCCCCCGTGGAAACTCTCACTCCTACAGCCTCCGTGGAAACACTCACGCCTACAGCCTCCGTGGAAACTCTCACTCCTACAGCCTCCGTGGAAACACTCACGCCTACATCCCCCGTGGAAACACTCACTCCTATAGCCCCCGTGGAAACTCTCACTCCTACAGCCTCCGTGGAAACACTCACGCCTACAGCTTCCGTGGAAACACTCACTCCTACAGCCGCCGTGGAAAACTCACTCGTACAACCCCCGTGGAAACACTCACGCCTACAGCCTCCGTGGGAACACTCACTCCTACAGCCCCCGCGGAAACACTCACGCCAACAGCCTCCGTGGAAACACTCACTCCTACAGCGTCAGTGGAAACACTCACTCCTACAGCCCCCGTTGAAACACTCACTCCTACAGCCTCAGTGGAAACACTCACTCGTACAACCCCCGTGGAAACAGCCTCCGTGGAAACACTCACTCATACAGCCTTCATGGAAACACTCACGCCTACAGCCCCCGTGGAAACTCTCACTCCTACAGCCTCCGTGGAAACACTCACTCCTACAACCCCCGTGGAAACACTCACTCATACAGCCTCCGTGGAAACACTCACGCCTAAAGCTTCCGTGGAAACACTAACGTCTAAAGCTCCCGTGGAAACACTCACTCCTACATCCGTGGAAACACTCACTGCTACAGCCCCCGTGGAAACACTTAAGCCTACAGCCCCAGTGGAAACACTCACTCCTACAGCCTCCGTGGAAACAATCACACCTACAGCTCCCGTGGAAACACTCACGCCTACAGCCCCCGTGGAAACACTCACTCGTACAACCCCCGTGGAAACACTTACGCCTACAACCCCCGTGGAAACACTCACTCCTACAGCCCTCTTTGAAACACTTACGCCTACAGCCCCCGTGGAAACACTCACTCCTACAGCCTCCGTGGAAACACTCACTCCTACAACCTCCGTGGAAACACTCACGCGTACAGCCCCCGTGGAAACACTCATTCCTACACTCACTCCTACAACCTCCGTGGAAACACTCACGCCTACACTCACTCCTACAACCTCCGTGGAAACACTCACGCCTACACTCACTCCTACAGCCCCCGTGGAAACACTCACGCCTACACTCACTCCTACAACCTCCGTGGAAACACTCACGCCTACAGCCCCCGTGGAAACACTCACTCCTGCAGCCTCCTTGGAAACACTTACGCCTACAGCCTCCGTGTTTTGGATGTCTATTTTGTTAAAAGCTCAATTAACAATACACAATTTCCACTGTATAGTTGAAACAGAACGACCATTACTTAACATAATAGTATAATAATATAAAAAAAGGTTTTATTTACCCGTTTTTAGCTAATAGCTTCGTTCCATTTCCAACAAACAGCGTCCGTTCGATGTTCGGCAGCTGGGGAGTACCGTCACCCATGGGCAAACCCAAAATTACCAATACTGTGACAATAGGCTTAATATTCCACAATTTCCACATTATCATCACCTTTCAAAGAATTCCATTAGTCTGTTTTTATTTACACCTCAAATCAGATAGGTAATCCCATAATCCTGGATAAACGTTTATCCTTTAAAGGTCATCCATTCGTATTCCAAGATTTAGCTCAATACATTAATATTAGTAGTTATATTGCAAGTGCACAACCTCAACCCCCCTCCAAAAATGTCTGATATTTTCAAGATTAAAGTAAAAGTTCAAATTCCCTTCCACATGTTAGCATGTTAAGAACGTTCACACAATAGACCGAATGCGTAATGCAGTTTTCAACTATCTATTTAAAACATCAATATATATCATCGAATTCAATAAATATCGAAGTCGGTTGATCCACTTCACTCAAACGCTTTTTATCAGTTTGTAGGAGCGGAATGGGGCGAGAACCGGTGCAGAAAAAAAATCAACGTTTATGAATGAAATTCCGCTGAAATATCATAAACATCAAACTTAATTAATATGACCCGACTGTAAACTTGTTCTCTTTATTATTATAGTTGATAGGCGAGGTGTTAAATCTTTATGAATATTATATGTTCCTTAATTAATGCAGTTTTACATTCATACACTATTTAAACAAGTAGAACCAGGCCCTAAAAACTTAAACTGATCCCTGTCAATAGTTAAGCGAGACACCTTATAGAGGTGTTTTATTAATGTATATTTAATTATGAAAATCGTCACAGGTAGGCAATTAATCGTCAGTGAAAGAAAAAAAAGTTTATGACGTGTTTTCTTGCAAATTGTGATATAATGATCATGACGTCAATTTCCACTTATTGGTATTTTTTCATTGTACCGTATTCCAAACAGCATTTTTAAAGAATATTTTGAGTATCAAGACAATGTCATTACGTACCCAGGCATAACTATAACAGAAATTCTAGACTGAATAATGCTGTGAGACAAGCATGTTTGAAACGTTAGGAAAACCAGTCCTGTAAGTATTTCGCTAGAATCGTTCATGGATACAGTTTCACAAATATATAAACTATACTAAAAGCCAAAGCAAAACAAAGAAATAAAACGTTACAGTTGAAAACGTTATAATAATATATGTCTTAATAATACAATAATTATCCACATGCGTTGATAACTATCGTTTACCTAGCCCGATGGTGATCCCATTGGATACGCTATAGTCAGTCGTTAACTGATGATAAAACACAGTGTCCGCCGTTAACATTACACCTGCGGAAAAAGGGAACATATCACATGAACGTGAATGCACTGTTCATAGGGAGTCACGAAGTAAAGCTCCTCGTAAAAAAAAAACGACTCAGCATCCATAACTTCTACAAATATACGACATGTGGAACGCGTATTCCAGTGGTAGGGCATCAGATCCAAAATCGGGCGGTCGCCTGTTCAATCATCTGCCACGACTAAGTGTGTTTTTTCTTGGGCAAGACACTTTATCCGCATATGCTTGGCACTGGTTCTACAAAGCGTTTATTGTCAAAAGTGCAAGAAATTTCACAATCGATGTATTAAAACAATTGCAGAAGTTGCATTTACAACTTATGTCGTAGTTAGACTGCACGTTTAAATTAAAAACAATAAATCAAAATTATAGTTGACTGGTCGACATTAACTTCGCTTCTATCACTTTTAAATTTATTTTCCAGTTGTCTCCAACAACGAGTATTCAATAAGCTGTGTTATATACACAAGTACTTCAATAAATTTCCCTTCATTTTAAATACCTAATTCCGCAACACTCGTGCTCGCGAATTCCCACTTGTTTATTTAGTAAGACTTGCTCTGTTCTTAAGATATATAACTTTTATTTCACTCAAATTCAAACATAAAGCAGTATTTTCGTCTATCGAAATGTCAATTTAACTTTACATAAAAAAAGCTAAATTCTTCGCCTTACAAGATGCACTAAAACGTTCCGTCAAATGAATCATTTTATAGATATACAAGTCTAATATATATAGATACAGGGTAAAATTCAATTTGTAACACGATCAACCAAATTATCTCTATCCATTGGGTGGTCATATTCGTTGAATAACTCCCTTTCTCAGTCTGCATTATAAAAGGATATGTGAAAACTGATGTTGTGACGTTTATAAGTTATAAATATGGTTTTATGAGATGGTGACAAATTTCAATTATACGGACTTCCAGCCCTGCTATATGTTTATGTGAAACGGTGTCACGTTGCTGCAATAAAGTATATTTGACATTTATCTAATACCCGTAACACCAGCGCATGGAGTGGTAGCTTATAAAGATACACATTTGTTATTTAAGGAGAAATACGATTTTTTTTTTATTTTAAAGCTATTTTACCATAATTTTTTTATCCTATTTAAGGAGATGGGGATACTTAAGGATTTGTTTTAAATTTTTGAATATGTCATTCCAACGTAGATTTTCTTTCTTGCTTCTGAATAGTTTTATATTGAAAGAACAAAATAAAAATACTATTTATTCCTGTGTAAACATCTGGAGTGCCAAACATTTACAACAAATGTAAGGATATGTACTTTCCAGTATATTTTTCTGTTAATTATCCACACTTCCAAATGTATTTTATGCCCAGCAGTTATATGCTTTTCCAAAATGGAAATAAAATAAAAGATTGCATATGAGTTTAACGGTGTTCCGTTAGGGCTATCAGACATAAGTGGTGCCCCGGCAATACGATGGTGAATACACAATAGTATATGTACGACAGCACGATGTTGACAGTGACGAAGACGCGATAATACGATACCACGACAGCACATCTCTTGCTCGTTGTAATCAGCTCCATCACTATCGTGTTGTCGTGCTGTCTCGCATATTACAGTAGCATAGTGGCTCAATTGGTTGAATTAGTAATATGGAAATTCAAGGGCAACCATAACTTACTATACATGTAGTTAATTATAATACTAAACTCTGCTTCTATAATGATACTTTATCCCGCACGGCTATTTGTAATATCCTTGGGCAAGTTATTCGCATATGCTTGTTGGTTCTACCCTGGAAATCTTCGAGAGGTGGTGCATATTTTAGTTTCTTAACTGTATTTTATGAAAATATGCGTACTACGGTGTCCTATTATGGCCATCGCAGCATATTTATTAAATTAAGTAAAGTCGAAACAACGAAACAACAAAACTACGATGGTGAAAAGTTTTTCTCTTGTTGTTGTTTCGTACTTTCGACTAGTCTAACTCTAAACTAAAGACCTTGAATGACGAGTGTATACATCTCTATATACTTATTGCATAGCACGAGTTTGTTTGAATTATGCACTCTTCAATTACTTTGTCTAACAAATTGTCGGATACCCCCGGGAGTCAATTCCGATACTCTCCATCCATTACGTGACGAATATAGAGTATCGGATTACATTACTCGCTGGGTATTCGACGATGGGCCCAGCACAATCTATATTCATTTGTATGGGTCCGATTGGCTCAGGCGGTAACACGTCTGACTGTCGTCAATACACGACTCGTTAGTTCAAATTCCCGACTGGCCACAGTCTCTGTCATGTCTGACCATGAGTTTTGTTCTTTTCTCAAGAATTTCCCATCTCTGAATATATAATGAAACGTTGTTCCTGACATAGGTAAACCGCCAAGGACCCTTATAAAGATGATTCTTAATAACAAATATAAAAAACAAATATTAATATATTATAAGCATATTATTTTATTTATGTTTTTTCTTCTACATGTGGCGGTATGGATAAAGACATTTTGATATACATGTTTTATGGAAGCTGCGTGTTCGAATACAGATAGAAGCTTTATAAAACAACGTAAAATGCACCTAACTGTATTTCTTGCTCACATGCTGTGTATAAAATTAAATTGGGACCTATACATATTTAGAACATGAACAGACGTTAAAGCTACGATTCAGGGAAGCTGATAGACATAAGGCGGGTACAAAAATGAGTATTATGTATAAGATATGTTCTCATAAAGCAACCTTTAGAATACATAATTGGGCCGAACACAAAGGTAAAATCGAAGAGGCCCAAGCAGGTGTCCGAAATGGGTATTCAGCTGTTGACAATATTTTTGTCTGCAATCAATGACACAAACATATCTATCTAAAAAGGGCGACCGTTTTTATGTCTCTTTGTTGGTTTTAGCAAGGCTTTCTCTAATTCAAGAATTGTTAAGAAGTATTGCTAGAAAAGGCATGACCGGTTAATTGTTAAATGTCTTCATATCAATGAATAATACAATTAAAGTATGTGTTCGCACAAGAAATGGTCTCACTGAGTCATTCCCATATAGCATTAGAACAAGACATGGTGAAAAGAGTAGCCCCATTTTATTTTCCTTGTACACAAATGATCTCTATACATTGAACAATAACGTTGTGGTACTGGTATATGTGTTACAAATGATATACCTGATATGTTTTGTCTTTTGTTTGCCGATGGCGTCAAACATGTGGCGGAAACTGCATCATAGCAGGTTCAATTCAGTATTTTGCAAAAATTCTGTCCCTCATCGGGCTTGACTGTTAACTTTTTAAAAAATCCTGAAAATAGTATTTTTAGAAATGGTGGTCGACTCCGGTTATATGAAATCTGGGTTATTAACATTACATCTTTATGGGTTTATTGTTTACCTTGTCGTGGTCTTATGTAAAAATTAAACTTGCAGCGCAAGCTAAAACAGCTACATCTGCCATTAGGAAATATCAACAACGAATATGTCCGTACTATTGAAAAAACTAAATCTGATTTTAGGTGTGAACATGGCTGTTAATAACAGTGTTGCGTTATGAGAAAGCAGACGACTGTCTTTATGATAACATATCATACATATCCAAAATAATCGTTACCGCAAACATTGTTATAAAATGTCACTAGACGAAACTGGTTGACCTAATGGGCTTCAAATGTTCAAGGCAAAGCTGGTAGACCTAATGGGTTCCAAATGTAAAAACAATCTTAGATATGGTTATGATTTCATATGGGGATATAAATATCTTTATCAACCAATTTAAGTAGCAATTAATATATTGCAAGAAACAACACTGGCATTGTAGTCCCGTTGTGACGTTTATAAATATTTCAAAACCTTATTAAATCCAGAGAGGTATTTATGTGTTGACTGGATTTATGGGTTACATAAAAAACAATGGCCCGTTTTCGATGGTCCAGTCACAAATTAAAAAAAAAGCTGGTCGTCATCAAAAAATTGATCATGGAAATCTTTTCTGTCTGTATTGCCTTACAACTGAACATTCTCGCATATTAGAATATGAATATCGTGTATTCTTTAAATATCCAAGATCCTCAAATTTACGTCATATCCTTCTGTTTTCTCGGTACGCTGGTGAAACTGATCAATTCATTTTGACAATATTCTACAACTAGAAAACACTTATAAGATAAGAAAATATCCTATGACATTTATTGTCTGCTGAAAAGAAATGAATTACAAATATAACATGCATACGTTACTCATACAGTTTGCTGTAAATAATAATATGTGTTTTGGACCGGAGACCTTAGTTTACGAAACAGAACATTGTATCTATATCAATTTACCTACAAGATATCTAGCCAATCTTCACCTAACCATTACACTATATGACATGCCATGTACTACTATAAACGTTCCAGATAATATAAGCGATTGCAAAGCAAATGATATGATATCATCATTCACATACGAGCTGATTTCTACATATAAAAGCAAATATGGTTACACCGTATAATAAAGCAAATGTCAGTGTAATTTATGATAACATTCACTCTTATGATTGGGACTGCTGAAACAAAACTCTATTGATAAAGCATGTGACAAGCTAACATATATACGTGTATTGAAATGGTTAGGTGTTGTCCTTTTTTTAAATAAATGGATAATAAAATCGCTCAAATTTTTCAAAATAGAATCTTTCATTTTATACACGTAAAGCAAGGAACTCATAGAAGATAATGAGCGACATGTTGAACATATAAAATGAAACTCAGCGTTATTACGCTAGATTACAAACAATCCGGAAATACCGTAAAGTGTTTCTGCATAATGTTTAGCGTCGTTTTCATATTTTATTTTCATATCGCGACGGTGTGTACTTAAGACTGTCTAAGCGCTGTCACACTGGAGTATTATGCCGCAAACACATGGTATGACGGTGTCTACTTAAGACAGTATTCTAAGCGTTGTCACACTGGAGTATTATGCCGCAGACACATGGTATGACGGTGTCTACTTAAGACAGTATTCTGAGCGTTGTCACACTGGAGTATTATGCCGCAGACACATGGTATGACGGTGTCTACTTAAGACAGTATTCTAAGCGTTGTCACACTGGAGTATTATGCCGCAGACACATGGTATGACGGTGTCTACTTAAGACTGTCTAAGCGCTGTCACACTGGAGTATTATGCCGCAAACACATGGTATGACGGTGTCTACTTAAGACAGTATTCTAAGCGTTGTCACACTGGAGTATTATGCCGCAGACACATGGTATGACGGTGTCTACTTAAGACAGTATTCTGAGCGTTGTCACACTGGAGTATTATGCCGCAGACACATGGTATGACGGTGTCTACTTAAGACAGTATTCTAAGCGTTGTCACACTGGAGTATTATGCCGCAGACACATGGTATGACGGTGTCTACTTAAGACAGTATTCTGAGCGTTGTCACACTGGAGTATTATGCCGCAGACACATGGTATGACGGTGTCTACTTAAGACAGTATTCTGAGCGCTGCCACACTGGAGTATCGTGCTGCAGACACATGGTATGACATGTCTACTTAAGACAGTATTCTGAGCGCTGCCACACTGGAGTATCATGCCGCAGACACATGGTATGACGGTGTTTACTTAAGAAAGTATTCTGAGCGCTGCCACACTGGAGTATCATGCCGCAGACACATGTTATAGGAACAAAATGTACTGTTAAATACAACCTATAAACTTGTTTACCTTCGCGAAGAGTTTCACACGTAACACCTGCACGCACGGCGGGGGGAATCAGCAACAAACAAATTAGCTTCCATATCAAATTTGTAGTAAAGCAATATTACGATTTTTTGGCAAAATAATTAAATCGCATGCAATTCTGCTTTCACCTTTTTGATTTACGAAAAAAAGATTCACAGATATACATCTCAAAGGTTACGTTTCTCAACTATGGACAGTTATTAATATACATAGGTAACATGTTCGTAGCGAAAAAAAGTATAAATACACATCAAAAATAAAAAAAAAAAGTGTTTATTGACGTTTTATCGGTTTATTTCGTGCCTTTCCAACGCGTATGTAATTCACACATGTGGAAACAGGTTAATAAGTTTACCTGCATAATGCATTTATTACTTTTTTTATTTGTTACTTTGCAGGTTAGGTTATTATTAATCCAGCCAGACATGACATGCTGTGTTTACAAGGTTACGCAAGAACTCCGTCTTAACAGTAATAGAAAATCAAGACGGATGAAAATAAAAATGTCTGCGTCAGGAGGTTCTGGGTAATTACAGAAACAGTATGTTTGTCATGTATGTAAATACATAGTACTACAGTGCCCAAGATAATGTTTTAGAGTGTTATTTACTCCCCAAATCGGGAAGATAGGGGGTATTTAACGTTCAAGGGCTGCGTTTCACAAAATAACTTACGATAAAAATCGCCATAAGTCAATTTGACATTTTTTCGTGGAATGTTTAAATTTTGATTGACATTTAAACTGATTGTATTTCCTGAAAATATAATTATCATTCTCTGCATGGTTTGAGTCAACTTTGGGTTCATTTGGATGAATATTAAAAAAGTTATGAAAATTTTTTGGTTTACGTTAACGTCGATTTTTGTCGTAGGTGTCAAAAGTTTGGTGAAACGCAGTCCACATTTTTAGAGATGCTTTATGCATAACCCATGTCTAAGATACAATACAATCTTACTGATTGTAAAATTCAGAATTTCAATTTTGTTTAATTAAAAACTTAACGTACGTATAATATCATTTTATAAATGGTATGTTAAAGCATAGTATCATTAAGAAATTTACAATTGCACTTGCCAGCTACACGATATTAAGTCATGTATATGATTGTACTTTTTTTTATCGGATGGTTGTGGGTTCCTTGGAAACTACTGATTTTTTTTTCACATTCTGTATTCTGGTTAGTTTTATAGGGAAGTGATTGTTATTTACTTAAATATTTTGACTTTTTAAACATTTTATTAAGAAAAAAATGTGTTTTAAAAACACGACCAGTGACTTCCATCTGTATTAAACCCGGTACCTTATGCACTTGGAGCCAAGACGTGTGTGCGTGTATAGGTCGGGGAGGGTCAGGGTGTCCCCTGCTGATGTTGATACGGGGACTTCGCCGGAAACGTTAATATATAACAAATATATTTTAGTAAGTTTCAGAGAGGAGCATGGTTGTTATTTACTCCAATATTTTGTGACTTTTAGGTGCTAGCCCACCATTGCTTTTTGTTCTTTATAAAACACGTGTGCAAGCTGTTTGCAAACCTCTGCACTAAATATGATAATAAAAATTGGGGCTATGTAGCATCCAGAAGCATCCAGCAGCACCCAGCAGTATCCTATCTATCCGGGTACCTCTTGTACTGGGAGCCAAGACATGGGTGCGGGATCCGGATACCTCTTGTACTGGGAGCCAAGACATGGGTGCAGGATCCGGGTACCTCATGTACTGGGAGTTAAGACATGGGTGTGGGATCCGGGTACCTCTTGTACTGGGAGCCAAGACATGGGTGCGGGATCCGGGCACCTCATGTACTGGGAGTCAAGACATGGGTGTGGGATCCGGGTACCTCATGTACTGGGAGCCAAGACATGGGTGTGGGATCCGGGTACCACATGTACTGGGAGCCAAGACATAGGTGTGGAATCCGGGTACCTCATGCACTGGGAGCCAAGACATGGGTGTGGGCCGGTGACGGTGGTTAAAAACCAAATACTGCATTCTAGTAAGTTTAAGGGGTAGGCGTGAGAATTTTATTTACTCCAATATTTTGTGCCTTTTAAACGTTTTTTTTTTATCAAAATCAAACACAGACACACAATCAAATGTAATTTAAAAAGTGAATTTCCATCTGGTTTTAGAACCGGGGTCTCATGCACTGGAAATAAAGAAGTGTGGGTGGGCAGGTAATGGAATCCTTTTTTTATTTACTTATCTGATTTTCTCACTGGGTTGCTACTGGGACACAGGACGCATGCGTATGGACGACATAAAGAAGAAATGATATGTGTTTGTTTTACTATTTATTACTTTCTTTCCTTTCCTACCTTTTTTCTATTCTCATAATATTGGTTAAGAAAAAATTGTTGAAATATGTCATTTTGATATTTAATGTAAACAATGTAAAAAAATTAGGGGACGGGCCGAACTTAATGTTGAAAGAACTTGTGGCCCAACCCCATTTCATGTTGAACTAGAATATGTTTAAACTAGGTAATGGAAGGCGTCTCCAGGAAAATTTTAATATCTTAAAAAACAACAAATGCGGCATTATAGGATAAAAATTTGATTATTATCTAATCCAATAGTTTGTCGCTTTTAGCAACGTATATGCTGGCCCCCAACTAGAACATGGTTGTTGTATGGTGTTAAGCGCCGCTTTCAACAATTTTTCAGTCATCGCGACGGTGTCTACATGAGACAGTATTCTAAGCGCTGTCACACTGGAGTATCACGCCGCAGACACATGGTATGATACCCCACCCAGTCACATTATACTGACACCGGGCCGACCAGACCTCTCCTTTAAATGCAGAGCGTCACGCGAGGAAGCTTCTAGTACCATTTTTAAAGTCTTTGGTATGAAACGGCCGGGGATTAAACCCACGACCTTCAGCATGCGAGGCGGACGCTCTACCACTAGACCACGCCGCGGTCTAACTAGAACATGGACGGGAGGGAAGAGGCTGCATGTTTTCATGCAAACTAAATGGGTCAGCGGACGGACACAGGACGATTTCAACAGCCTGTGATGCATTTGGAAGAATACGCATTTTAAATCATATATACACCGCAGCGTTGATCAAGTGGTAGAGCGTCCATGACAAAGCTCGTGGGCTCGATCCCCAGTCGGGTAATACAAAGTACTTGAAAAGTGGTACTAGAAGCTCCCTCGCTATAGTTTCGGTCTGGTGTTAGTGTGATGTGACCGAGTGGGTTTGCGGCATGATACTCCAGTGTGACAGCGCTCAAAATACTGTCTCAAGTAGATACAGTCGCGATAGGACTAAAAAACTGTTGAAAGCAACGCTAAACACTATTTACTGCAGCAACAATTACAACATAGACCATAATAGTGTATTTTCACTTTTTTAATTACACTTAAAACATAATGACTATCAAAGTGACGTTTTCGACGATGATCATAGGGCTATATGCCAATGAATTAGATCATCTTGGTATGATAATTGTCATCTGCTATTAGATATCGTTAAAGTTGTACATCACGATTAGGCAATTACATCTTACATAATTTCCATATTCATGTTTAAACAGCAATCTAAGAGCAAACACCTGTCTGAATTCTCACAAAGCACCCCTAAGACAGAAAATGTATGTCGCTTGAAGATATTTTAGATGAAAAGATCAAGGTTATGCCAAATTTCTAGAATAATTATAAGAATGACAATTACATGTATTAACACTACGTGTTCAAATGCACGAGTAAAAATTCAATCCTTGTTTTGTGCGTGTTTCAGTCACCATACCACACTCAAGAAATATGAAAACGCAGCACAGGGTTTAAGTGACACCAATACAGGAGGTACCAATATTAAATTATTTAGTAACATCTCAAGTAAAGAACCAGTAACATCATCAGACACTAATGACTGTAGGATATGGATATATAATAAATATGTTGCGTTTTTATACCTCATGTGTTACGTTTTCATATCATTCGGATGTACTTGGAGCTGTGGTTTCGCAATGATACCATGTTCCAAAGACAAGCTGGACTTTGTGACTGTTCACAATGTTGCGTTAGAGGTCAATGAACCCAATAAGTAAATATAACACAACTATTTACTTTCACAGAGGCCAATGGTTAAAACTACTATAACCAAGAAATGCATGTTGACAGGAAACAGATAATCTTGTCTCGCTGTCTATAAATATCTGTTTTTTTTTGTAAACAGTCGGTCCAGGGTATGATTTGATACCAGTGACCTCAGTAAAGACCTGTTATTTATACTGAAAAGATAAAGAAACGCAGGTTTAATTTCAGAGCCACATTTTCAAACCATTGGGGGTCCTCATTGCCGACAGGTCTAAGGAGCCGTATCAAGATTATTCACCCCTAAAGTCCTAGGTTCGACTCCCGCTTGCTACAAAAACTTTATGTGAGAAAGTTTATCAGTTACTTGGAGAAATGGTGGTTCTACTCCGAGATAAATCCTGAGGTTTTCCTCCAACAGTAAAACTGGATATGCCGTATAAAACCTGAAATGTGTTGAAAATGGCGTTAAATACCCCATTCAAAATCAAAGTACTCAAGTACTGAAACCTGAGCAAACAATGGTCAAGTATGAATGAAATAATAACGTTTCTGCCAGATGTGCCCCAGAACATTATATATAAGCATACTGATGGAAAGTGATATAGTAGAGGTAACTATTTATAAACTGTTGATTGTTGCATGTGTGCAACAAAATACATAAGACAGGATAATATTTTATTTTATTTGTTTACAATGTTTAGCTGTAAAAATATTATTTCATAGTTCAGTCTCTTAGATGATAGCTATTTTATATTTGTTTCAATAAAAGTTCAATCTCCAAGTAAAATGGTATATTTCAGACAGTTGAACAACTTCCCAGGTGCTCTACATATACAATTCAATACCTAAGTTAACATTACCTTTTAATTTTCAAGAAATTCCCAAAATGATCTAAATGTGTATATTTCAAAAGTAATAGTCCTGTCCTTAATCAATATTTTTTAAAAGAGTCAATCTTAAAGTTCAATTATCTATTTAAAAAGTCCATATCCAAGTTATATTATATATGCCAACGATAGTTCAAGGCCAAATTGAATGCAAAAAAAATTCACTCTCTAAGATGACCTAGATGTATATATGTAAAAAAAGTTCAATCCCCACTTTTATTTATTGTACATATTGTAATAAAATCCAATCTCCAAGTTGAATGATGTATTTAAGAATATCCAATCCCCAAGATAATCTAGGTGTATTTACATTTTTTGTCAAAAAAAATTCATGAAAAGATTAAATACCAAATTGCATAGCCAAGTTTAATTATGATATAATTCACAGAAAATTAATCTCCGAGATGGCAAATATTTAAAAGTTTGATCTATGTATTTCAAAGAAAGTTTTGACACACAGCACAATGTTAGCTAAATGTCAATATACTATTGATTGTAAAAAAATGTTCAATCTCCTAATTAAATTATATATATAAAAAAACAAAGATGGTTGTTAGATATGTGCAAAGATACAATTGCATATACATGTATGGACAAATCATCTTTGTTTTTTCTTTTTTAATTTATTTTTATATTTTTATAGGATAGTTGTTTATTGAGCATTGTAGGAAAAATAGTTTTGTGAATGAAACTTGCACGGGGGTTTATGCTTGTACTTTGGAGGCATTTTGTACCATATGAGAGCTGCTATGCTCAAGTCCAGGGCGAAATATCAATATCAAAAGAAGAGCTTTTGTTTATAAATCTACATTTAAGTTTAAGTGCAAGTTGTTTATAACGGCATTACTTTTGTATTATGATACTTATTATGTTTCATGTCAATTTTTCACCAAATGTTGCCTCTATTTGTATATTAATGTGTAATCATATTGTTACTTTTAGGTTCAATATTCACATTGGAGCCAAATCTGTTAAAGCATATTTGAATGAATGAATAAGGTTTTATGATGTGCTGACACATTATAGGTTATTCTACGATAACAGGAAAGAAGACTTGAGGTTCGCTCCACATGTACAAAAACAACAAATTAACATGCAGATTAAAAAATACATCAACAAATGAATATTAAGAATGAACCTAGAACCTTGATACCTGGAGAATTGTATAGTTTCAGCAAATTCTATCAGATTACTCAAATTGTCGCTTCCTGCAACATGTATGAGCCACAGTGATCCCATTTTTGCCATCGCTCATATGGCTCCCTGGAATCACACAGAGGTTGGTAATTTAACCACAATATTGAACATAACAAAAAGTGACAAAATGAACGCGACACCCATTCAGAGGATTCCTACCCCTCTGCAGAAATTGACAGTGATTCTATTCTTAGTGAGCCGGGGCTGATTAGCTCAGTCGTTAGCGTGTCTGACTTTCAATCCAGGGGTGGGGAGTTTGAATTCCCGTTGACCACAGTCTCCATGATTGTTGATATACGACATTGTGTCTCATCATTCACCGCTAATTCAAGTGGGAAAGTTAGCAGTTACTTATAGAGATGGGGTGTGCTCGTGTACCGGTTAACTTTCCAGGATCCCAGGAAACAGTGGTTAGGTTAAATGATCATCTGTTAGACCTTGGTGGCATAAACATGATGCTAATGATATTCAATCAATCAATCAATCAATCAATCAATCAATCAATCAATCAATACTCTTAGTCAGAACCACATGGGCTTTAAAGCATATTTATACAAACTGTTGTAAATGTATCCAGCTTACTACCTTTTGCGTAGATCACAGCACAAAAACGCAGGTGCGACGCTGATGTTATCACGAGATCATCAGGGTGAGTACAAAAGCTCCTATATTCATACAAAAAAATTAATGGCCGGTTCAAAATCTTGTCTGGGTGTTCACTTATATAAACATTCTGATCAGATTTTGTCAAAACTGAATGAAAATTGAATGTGCTACAGTGTTAACAAGAACAGTTTATAGATAAATGATAGTTTACTGAACGAATGAACAATGGACATATTACAACGACATTATAAGATAAACCAGTTATATAAGGGGGGTAAACACAATATTGCCATGTTAAACAACTTTCCACAAGTTATCTTTCTTTACGTAATTATTGATACACTATTTTATTACCATTCATTGCATTTTACAATAAAACATGGAAATTAAATTATAAAACTTTTGTCTAGAGGAAACATTGTCTGAAGATTTTAAACACAACAAATTAGTATGACATTTCCAAATTTATCAGAAAAAAGACAGTGTTTGTGTAGTATATCATATTAGAAACATTTCACCATGTTACTGTAATACACCATCTGCTTGTTTCAAAACATTTTCATTACTGTAGCTTGTCTTGGACACAATGAAAACATGCTGCATTTATGATATCGTGCATAATGTCGCTTAATGATAACATTACACAGGATCACATAATCTGATTTCTTCAAGATAAATCTTTTGGATGAATCTGTTATTTGAAAATTAATGTATAAAAAGATGTGCTTAGTATGCCAAGGTATAAATACAATATTCATTTTAGTGTGATAATCTTACTTTTCGTTTTTGACCCAAGGTACAACATTGCATCTCATTATCATTCGTCTCTCAAATGGGAAACTTAATAATTACTTGTGAAGACGGGTGTGCTCAAGTACTGGTTAACCTTCCAAGTTTGAGAAATTAGTGAAATTGATTGACTCTTATCCATCATACTCAATATTCAATCAATCTACCATGTGAAACTGGTCAAGATCTAATTTTAAATGAGGGAGCTACTATTTAGATAAAATGAATTTTTTTTTATAAATCCAAGGGCCATAACCAAGATATTAATTATCTGATTTGAACTATTCCTTAAGATCTTATAGCTACCTAATATATATATATATATATATATATATATATATATATACATCTACATGTAAGTTATGTGTGTTAGAGTGATAATGGGACTGAATTATATAGTTGATTTTTTTTTAAGATTAAATGGCAATCACTCACATATAAATTATCCAGTTGGCAAGTTCATGTATTTATCCAAGATATTATGGTTGACAAGATATATGCACACATGGAGAAATAAATCTATTTGTGATGATTCAAACACCATAACTCTGACATTAATTATCCAACTGGTAAAGTTTTTTTCCAATTCATAATCACGTCCAACTATCTTATGGTTACATAACTCCTATGGAAATTTTGTGAAGATACAATCAGGGCAAATAAAGAGACGGGTGCTCACGACTTGTAACTATTTGGGGACCTGACTCAAATATGAAGTATTGGATTTTCCAGTTCAAGAACTATCATATCTGAGACTGGTTGGTTAAGTTCAGTGGCTAGTGTGCACGATCAAGTTAATATACGGACGACAGACAGCAGTGAGCAACACAGTACACATTCTAATTCCTTCAGTAATTTTCTGTCATTTCATTGGTAGCTTCATACCTAGATTTGGTGGTATTAAAAACTGCATACAATGTCTGTAAAATCACCATGTTTTTGCCTTCCATGTGTTACTATTGCATTTGTTTACATTGGCGAACACCAAGGTAAACAGTAGTTTAAATAGATAAACAAATCTGTTTGTAGATTTAAATTTACTATTTATTTGTAAAATGTCAATAATGATTACTACTGTAATAGTGCAACAACTGCCAGTATGTGTCATTCATCTGAACACTAAGCTACATTTATACACTTGTCACTCAAGTAACTTGGTCCTGTAAGCGAAGTTTAAGGATAAAAGATATACTGGTAAGAGTTGGAATAGCTATAATTATACTGTAATTTGGAAATTTTAATAATCTATAATATGTTTTAATGGCTCAACCTTTGCAAATTTCAAAATTGCAGTACCCTATATTGAGCATTTGGCTTAGGTGAGATACCTGCTATACATACAACATAGGTATATTCTGAATCCACAGTACCACATTGTAATGTATCAAAAACAAATCATGTCGGACGAAAAATATTGATGTTTCTAAATACAAGAGTCCCAACAAAGCCTGTATCACTCTACTATTTATCTGGTCCAATTGGACTGATTTCAAGAAGTCTGACATTTCACATTATAAATATCCTAGACAAGTTTGGATAAAAACCTTTTTTTAATCATCCAAGGGCAATAATTGTTGGTATCTGGTTTATCAGGCTGTATAAACAACCCATCTGAGCTTTCATGCCTGTACATATTTCGACAAAGTTTGGATACAATCTAATAAAACCTTGAGGTGGCACAGAGTTTAAAAGTCAAACAACTCAGCCATTTCAGCCTCAGTCACATTCTGGCCAAGTGTTATCATGATTTTATTAAAACTGAATGAAGGTTCACAAGGCAACATTATATTTTTTTATCAAGCAAAAGTCCTAAGTCTGTAAATTCTGACCTGATCTAGCCATTTAAAGAACATGCTTAACATTTCATGGGCATAAACATTCTCACTAAACTGAAGGTGCTACAGTGTTTACAAGAAAAGTTAATGAACAGACGACAGACAGATTATCATCAAATAACCTCTTTTGGATTCAGCAAATAGAGTTAACTAGTACCATCTCTACTGGTCAATAAAAACTCTGAACAACATCACTGATTTAAATACAAAACATTTTATTTTCTCATAACTTACTAATCAAATCTTCTTAAAAAATAATTTTACTTCTCATTAAAGAAATATGTTTGTTGCATATATAAATTTAAATGTCAAAGCTTTGCTTTATAACCAAACATGTTTGACAGAAAGTATTTGGTTGGCCCATCTCTACATTATAAATAACTACTACACAAGTCGCTATCAGTGCTCCAGGTAAGCTTTTCTTCAAATGAGTATTTTACCCCTTAAATTAGTATGCAATGCTTATTTTCAAAATGTTAAGCATAAAAATTGCCATTTAAAACAAATAATCAACACTGAAATTGAGAATAACTAATGCTTATTTTACCCCTTAATTTAAATTTCAATGTCTTATTCAGAAATTTCAATGCTTAAATACTCCCAAATAGCGCTAATCTGGAAATAAAATATGAAACACAATCACCATTATTATTGACAGTATTCACCAACCATTTTTAAGAATATTGTTAGACTTGAATATCTAATATAAAGTCAAATAAACTCCTATCATAGATATTCTGTCTGTTATGGTAAACTATTTTGAAAATTTGGATTTTAAAGCTTTAGTCTAAGAATATGTTCAAGAACAGTAAGTTTATACTACAATTTATTTTAGCTTAATTGTCACAGTCGTCTGTATGGTATTATGGAGGGTCACAGACGTCTGCGTGGTATTATGGAGGCTCACAGATATCTGTATGGTATTATGGAGGCTCATAGACATCTGTATGGTATTATGGAGTGTCACAGACGTCTGTATGGTATAATGGAGGGTCACACACGTCTGTATGGTATAATGGAAGCTCACAGACGTCTGTATGGTACTATGGAGGTTCACAGACGTCTGT
The DNA here is from genome assembly GCA_029582155.1 of Panopea generosa. Taxonomy (NCBI): domain Eukaryota; kingdom Metazoa; phylum Mollusca; class Bivalvia; order Adapedonta; family Hiatellidae; genus Panopea; species Panopea generosa. The sequence continues at coordinate 35,147,150 of CM055903.1, read as the reverse complement.
ATGGTTTTATGGAGGTTAACAGACGTCTGTATGGTATTATGCAGGCTCACAGATGTCTGTATGGTATTATGGAGGGTCACAGATGTCAGTATGGTATAATGGACAGTCACAGGCGTCTGTATGGTATGGTATAATGGAGGCTCACAGACGTCTGTATGATATTATGGAGGGTCACAGATGTCTGTATGGTATTATGGAGGCTAACAGACGTCTGTATGGTATGGTATTATGGAGGCACACAGATGTCTGTATGGTATTATGGAGGCTTACAGACGTCTGTATGGTATTATGGAGGAGTACAGATTTCTGTATGGTATAACGGAGGGTCACAGACGTCTGTATGGTACAATGGAGGATCACAGATGTCTGTTTGTTATAATGGAGGCTCACAGATGGCTGTATGGTATTATGGAGGCTCACAGACGCCTGATGATATTATGGAGGCTCACAGATGTCTGTATGGTATAATGGAGGCTCACAGATGTCTGTATGATATTATGGAGGCTCAGAGATATCTGTATTGTATTATGGAGGTTCACAGATGTCTGTATGGTATTATGGAGGGTCAAAGACATCTGTATGGTATTATAGACACTCACAGATGTCTGTATGGTATTATGGAGGCTCACAGATGTCTGTATGGTATTATGGAGGGTCAAAGACGTCTGTATGGTATAATGGAGGATCACAGATGTCTTTATGGTATATTTGAGGGTCACAGATGTCTGTATGATATTATGGAGGGTCACAGACCTCTGTATGGTATTATGAAGGGTCACACACGTCTGTATGGTATTATGGAGGGTCACAGACGTCTGTATGGTATTATGGAGGGTCACAGATGTCTGTATGGTATCATGGAGTGTCACAGACATCTGTATGGTATTATGGAGTGTTACAGACGTCTGTATGGTATTATGGAGGGTCAAGGACGTCTTCATGGTATTATGGAGGCTCACAGAAATCTGTATGGTATTATGGAGGCTCATAGACATCAGTATGGTATTATGGAGTGTCACAGACATCTGTATGGTATGATATAATGGAGGCTCACACACGTCTGTATGGTATTATGGAGGTTCACAGACGTCTGTATGGTATTATGGAGGGTCACAGATGTCTGTATGGTATAATGGAGGGTCACAGATGTCAGTATGGTATAATTGATGGTCACAGACGTCTGTATGGTATTATGGAGGGTCACAGACGTCTGAATGGTATTATGGAGGGTCACAGACCTCTGTATGATATTATGGAGGGTCACAGACGTCTGTATGGTATAATGGAGGCTCACAGACATCTGTATGGTATGGTATTATGGAGGCTCACAGATGTCTGTATGGTATTATGGAGGTTCACAGATGTCGGTATGGTATTATGGAGGGTAACAGATGTCTGTATGGTATAATGGAGGCTCACAGATGTCTGTATGGTATTATGGAGGCTCACAGATGTCTGTATGGTATTATGGAGGGTAACAGATGTCTGTATGGTATAATGGAGGCTCACAGATGTCTGTATGGTATAATGGAGGCTCACAGATGTCTGTATGATATTATGGAGGCTCACAGATACCTGTATTGTATTATGGAGGTTCACAGACGTCTGTATGGTATTATAGAGGTTCACAGATGTCTGTATAGTATTATGGAGGTTCACAGACGTCTGTATGGTATTATGGAGGTTCACAGATGTCTGTATGGTATTATAGAGGGTCACAGATGTCTGTATGATATTATGGAGGATCACAGATGTCTATATGGTATATTTGAGGGTCACAGATGTCTGTATGGTATTATGGAGTGTCACAGATGTCTGTATGATATAATGGAGGCTCATAAAAATCTGTATGGTATTATGGACACTCACAGATGTCTGTATGGTATTATGGTGGCTCACAGATGTCTGTATGGTAGTATGGAGTGTCACAGATGTCTGTATGATATAATGGAGGCTCATAGAAATCTGTATGGTATGATGGACACTCACAGATGTCTGTTTGGTATTAAGGAGGCTTACAGACGTCTGTATGGTACTATGGAGGGTCACAGACGTCTGTATGGTATAATGGAGGATCACAGATGTCTGTATGGTATATTGGAGTGTCACAGATGTCTGTATCATATTATGGAGTGTCACAGACGTCTGTATGGTATTATGAAGGGTCACAGACGTCTGTATGATATTATGGAGGGTCACAGATCTCTGTATGGTATAATGAAGAGTCACAGACGTCTGGATGGTATTATGGAGGGTCAAAGACGTCTGTATAGTAACATGGAGTGTCACAGACGTCTGTATGGTATTATGGAGGCTCACAGTTATCTGTATGGTATTATGGAGGGTCACAGATGTCGGTATGGTATTATAGAGGGTCACAAATGTCTGTTTGGTATTATGGAGGTTCACAGACGTTAGTATGGTATGATGGAGGTTCACAGACGTCTGTATGGTATTATGGAGGGTCACAGACGTCTGTATGATATTATGGAGGGTCACAGACATCTGTATAGTATTATGGAGGGTCACAGACATCTGTATGGTATTATTGAGGCTCACAGACATCTGCATGATATTATGTAGGGTCACATATGTATGTATGGTATAATGGAGGGTCACAGACATCTGTATGGTATAATGGAGGCTCACAGATGTCAGTATGGTATTATGGAGTGTCACAGACGTCTGTATGGTATGGTATAATGGAGGCTCACAGACGTCTGTATGGTATTATGGAGGTTCACAGATGTCTGTATGGTATTATGGAGGTTCACAGACGTCTGTATGGTATTATGGAGGCTCATAGATGTCTGTATGGTATTATGGAGGGTCACAGATGTCAGTATGGTATAATAGAGGGTCACAGATGTCTGTATGGTATGGTATAATGGAGGCTCACAGACGTCTGTATGGTATTATGGAGGTTCACAGACTTCTGTATGGTATTATGGAGGGTCTCAGACGTCTGTATGGTATTATGGAGGGTCACATACGTCTGTATGGTATTATGGAGGGTCAAAGACGTCTGTATGGTATTATGGAGGGTCACAGATGTCTGTATAGTATCATGGAGGCTCACAGACGTCTGTATGGTATTATGGACACTCACAGATGTCTGTATGGTATTATGAAGGCTCACAGACATCTGTATGGTACTACGGAGGCTCAAAGATGTCTGTGTGATATTATGGAGGGTCACATATGTCAGTATGGTATAATGGAGGGTCACAGACGTCTGTATGGTATGGTATAATGGAGGGTCACAGACGTCTGTATGGTATTATGGAGGTTCACAGACGTCTGTATGGTATTATGGAGGGTCACAGATGTCTGTATGGTTTTATGGAGGCGCACAGACGTCTGTATGGTATTATGGAGGGTCACAGATATCTGTATGGTATAATGGAGGCTCACAGACGTCTGTATGATATTATGGAGGCTCACAGATATTTATATTGTATTATGGAGGTTCACAGACGTCTGTATGGTATTATAGAGGTTCTCAGACGTCTGTATGGTATTACGGAGGGTCACAGACATCTGTGTGGTATTATGGAGGTTCAGAGATGTCTGTATGGTATTATAGAGGGTCACAGATGTCTGTATGATATTATGGAGGCTCATAGAAATCTGTATGGTATGATGGACACTCACAGATGTCTGTTTGGTATTATGGAGGCTCACAGACGTCTGTATGGTACTATGGAGGGTCACAGACGTCTGTATGGTATAATGGAGTATCACAGATGTCTGTTTGGTATATTGGAGGTTCACAGATGTCTGTATGGTATTATGGAGGGTCACAGACGTCTGTATGGTATAATGGAGGATCACAGATGTCTGTATGGTATTATAGAGGGTCACAGATGTCTGTATGGTATTATGGAGTGTCACAGACGTCTGTATGGTATTATGAAGGGTCATGGAGGTCTGTATGATATTATGGAGGATCATTGATGTCTGTATGGTAAATTTGAGGGTCACAGATGTCTGTATGGTATTATGGAGTGTCACAGATGTCTGCATGATATAATGGAGGCTCATAGAAATCTATATGGTATTATGGACACTCACAGATGTCTGTTTGGTATTATGGAGGCTCACAGACGTCTGTATGGTACTATGGAGGGTCACAGACGTCTGTATGGTATAATGGAGGATCACAGATGTCTGTATGGTATATTGGCGGGTCAGAGATGTCTGTATGGTATTATGGAGTGTCACAGACGTCTGTATGGTATTATGAAGGGTCACGGACGTCTGTATGGTATTATGGAGGGTCACAGATCTCTGTATGGTATAATGAAGAGTCACAGACATCTGTATGGTATTATGGAGGGTCACAGACGTCTGTATGGTATTATGGAGGGTCAAAGATGTCTGTATAGTAACATGGAGTGTCACAGACGTCTGTATGGTATTATGGAGGCTCACAGTTATCTGTATGGTATTATGGAGGGTCACCGATGTCTGTTTGGTATTATGGAGGTTCACAGACTTCAGTATGGTATTATGGAGGTTCACAGACGTCTGTATGGTATTATGGAGGGTCACAAACGTCTGTATGGTATTATGGAAGGTCACAGACATCTGTATAGTATTATGGAGGGTCACAGACGACTGTATGGTATTATTGAGGCTCACAAACATCTGTATGATATTATGTAGGGTCACATATGTATGTATGGTATAATGGAGGGTCACAGACATCTGTATGGTATAATGGAGATTCACAGATGTCAGTATGGTATTATGGAGTGTCACAGATGTCTGTATGGAATGGTATAATGGAGGCTCACAGACGTCTGTATGGTATTATGGAGGTTCACAGATGTCTGTATGGTATTATGGAGGTTCACAGATGTCTGTATGGTATTATGGAGGCTCACAGATGTCTGTATGGTATTATGGAGGGTCACAGATGTCAGTATGGTATTATGGAGGGTCACAGATATCTGTATGGTATGGTATAATGGAGGCTCACAGACATCTGTATGGTATTATGGAGGTTCACAGACGTCTGTATGGTATTATGGAGGGTCTCAGATGTCTGTATGGTATTATGGAGGGTCACATACGTCTGTATGGTATTATGGAGGGTCACAGACGTCTGTATGATATTATGGAGGGTCACAGATATCTGTATGGTATTATGGAGGCTCACAGATGTCTGTATGGTATTATGGAGGCTCACAGACGTCTGTATGGTATGGTATAATGGAGGCTCACAGACGTCTGTATGGTATTATGGAGGCTCACAGACGTCTGCATGGTATTATGGAGGCTCACAGACATCTGTATGGTATTATGGAGGCTCACAGATTTCTGTATGGTATTATGGAGGGTCACAGACGTCTGTATGGTATTATGGAGGCTCGCAAATTTCTGTATGGTATTATGGAGGCTCACAGACGTCTGCATGGTATTTTGGAGGCTCACAGACATCTGTATGGTATTATGGAGGCTCACAGACGTCTGTATGGTATAATGGAGGCTCACAGACATCTGTATGGTATTATGGAGGGTACAGACGTCTGTATTGTATTATGGAGGGTCACAGACTTCCGTATAGTATTGTCCCTGTGTACATGTATGTCACTGTTTTCTTTGTTTCTTTATAACCACCTTGTCCCCTTGCTTTTCTGCAGACAGCCCCATCTCCTCAAGAACGGCCTGGTTGTTTGCTACACCTTCCATCTTCAGCTGTGCAATAAATAGTCGATTATCTTCATTCTCCTCTGTAAGATTATGTATGGCAAACACAGACCATTGTGTGATAACTAACACACTGTTAAGGAAAGTGTGTAACGATAAAGGTAATAAACTGAACATTTTTATTAAAGCAGTTATATTCTGTTACTAAATAAACATGCAATAGTAGATTAGTTAAAAGACATATTTAAACACTGTTAAAATAAATGACCACATCACACATGACTCCAGCTAATTGACCTGACGTGGGCTGCCAATCAAACAAGTTGATAATCCAATCAGCGATCATTATTGGTAAACGCTACATTGTATATATTTTGACAACCAATGTGACGTGACCAGTGGCGGAGAGATAGTCGATCTTGTGTCAGGTAAATCAAATCGCAATTGAATGTACCTGTTGCAATTGATGATTAATTCACTGAATTTAATATAAAGAAGTTATTAATTTTTAGAACATTTAATTGCAAACATAATGCAAAACTAAATGTTCAATAATTTATGATATATGTGCATGGAATAGCCAGAAATACACTTAATTCAGGAAGGGGAACTGCTCATTTGTAATTAAAACAATTATGTACACATCAATTAGAAAGTACCTTCTTTAACAAAAATGTAACTTTTCTTTAAATAGTTTTAAAGTTTGCTAATATGTTCTTATAATTTACAACAATGCTCTTACACATGGATTATTAACATTGGTTGTGGATAGAACAGGGTAGGGTAAATCATTTATATACTATTCCCCAACTAAGTCAAGAACAATTAATGAAGGATACATGGATAATTAACATTGGTTGTAGATAGAACAGGGTAGGGTAAAGCATTCATATACTATTCCCCAACCATGTCAAGAACAATTTATGAATGATACATGGATTATTAACATTGGTTGTAGATAGAACAGGGTAGGGTAAGACATTCATATACTATTCCCTAACCATGTCAAGAACAATTAATGAAGGATACATGGATTATTAACATTGGTTGTGGATAGAACAGGGTAGGGTAAAGCATTCATATACTATTCCCCAACCATGTCAAGAACAATTAATGAAGGATACATGGATAATTAACATTGGTTGTAGATAGAACAGGGTAGGGTAAAGCATACATATACTATTCCCCAACCATGTCAAGAACAATTAATGAAGGATACATGGATTATTAACATTGGTTGTAGATAGAACAGGGTAGGGTAAGGCATTAATATACTATTCCCAACCATGTCAAGAACAATTAATGAAGGATACATGGATTATTAACATTGGTTGTAGATAGAACAGGGTAGGGTAAGGCATTCATATACTATTCCCAACCATGTCAAGAACAATTAATGAAGGATACATTGCTTATTAACATTGGTTGTGGATAGAACAGGGTAGGGTAAAGCATTCATATACTATTCCCCAACCATGTCAAGAACAATTAATGAAGGATACATGGATTATTAACATTGGTTGTAGATAGGACAAGGTAGGGTAAGGCATTCATATACTATTCCCCAACCATGTCAAGAACAATTAATGAAGGATACATGGATTACACACATTGGTTGTAGATAGAACAGGGTAGGGTAAAGCATTCATATACTATTCCCCAACCATGTCAAGAACAATTAATGAAGGATACATGGATTATTAACATTGGTTGTAGATAGGACAGGGTAGGGTAAAGCATTCATATACTATTCCCTAACCAAGTCCAAGAACAATTAATGAAGGATACATGGATAATTAACATTGGTTGTAGATAGAACAGGGTAGGGTAAGGCATTCATATACTTTTCCCCAACCATGTCAAGAACACTTAATGAAGGATACATGGATTATTAACATTGGTTGTAGATAGGACAGGGTAGGGTAAAGCATTGATATACTATTCCCCAACCATGTCAAGAACAATTAATGAAGGATACATGGATTATTAACATTGGTTGTGGATAGAACAGGGTATGGTAAAGCATTCATATACTATTCCCCAACCATGTCAAGAACAATTAATGAAGGATACATGGATTATTAACATTTGTTGTAGATAGGACAGGGTTGGGTAAAGCATTTATATACTATTCCCCAACCATGTCAAGAACAATTAATGAAGGATACATGGATTATTAACATTGGTTGTAGATAGGACAGGGTAGGGTAAAGCATTCATATACTATTCCCCAACCAAGTCAAGAACAATTAATGAAGGATACATGGAATATTAACATTGGTTGTAGATAGGACAGGGTAGGGTAAAGCATTCATATACTATTCCCCAACCACGTCAAGAACAATTAATGAAGGATACATGGATTATTAACATTGGTTGTAGATAGGACAGGGTAGGGTAAAGCATTCATATACTATTCCCCAACCAAGTCAAGAACAATTAATGAAGGATACATGGATAATTAAAATTGGTTGTAGATAGAACAGGGTAGGGTAAGGCATTCATATACTATTCCCCAACCATGTCAAGAACACTTAATGAAGGATACATGGATTATTAACATTGGTTGTAGATAGAACAGGGTAGGGTAAGGCATTCATATACTATTCCCCAACCATGTCAAGAACAATTAATGAAGGATACATGGATTATTAACATTGGTTGTAGATAGGACAGGGTAGGGTAAGGCATTCATATACTATTCCCCAACCATGTCAAGAACAATTAATGAAGGATACATGGATTATTAACATTGGTTGTAGATAGGACAGGGTAGGGTAAGGCATTCATATACTATTCCCCAACCATGTCAAGAACAATAAATAAAGGATACATGGATTATTAACATTGGTTGTAGATAGGACAACGTAGGGTAAGGCATTCATATACTATTCCCCAACCATGTCAAGAACAGTTAATGAAGGATACATGGATTAATAACATTGGTTGTAGATAGGACAGGGTAGGATAAAGCATTCATATACTATTCCCCAACCATGTCAAGAACAATTAATGAAGGATACATGAATTATTAACATTGGTTGTAGATAGAACAGGGTAGGGTAAAGCATTCATATACTATTCCCCAACCATGTCAAGAACAATTAATGAAGGATACATGGATTATTAACATTGGTTGTAGATAGGACAGGGTAGGGTGAAGCATTCATATACTATTCCCCAACCATGTCAAGAACAATTAATGAAGGATACATGGATTATTAACATTGGTTGTAGATAGAACAGGGTAGGGTAAAGCATTCATATACTATTCCCAACCAAGTCAAGAACAATTAATGAAGGATACATGGATTATTAACATTGGTTGTAGATAGAACAGGGTAGGGTAAAGCATTCATATACTATTCCCCAACCATGTCAAGAACAATTAATGAAGGATACATGGATTATTAACATTGGTTGTAGATAGGACAGGGTAGGGTGAAGCATTCATATACTATTCCCCAACCATGTCAAGAACAATTAATGAAGGATACATGGATAATTTACATTGGTTGTGGATAGAACAGGGTAGGGTAAAGCATTCATATACTATTCCCCAACCAAGTCAAGAACAATTAATGAAGGATACATCGATAATTAACATTGGTTGTAGATAGAACAGGGTAGGGTAAAACATTCATATACTATTCCCCAACCATGTCAAGAACAATTAATGAAGGATACATGGATTATTAACATTGATTGTAGATTGAACAGGGTAGGTTAAGGCATTCATATACTATTCCCCAACCATGTAAAAAACAATTAATGAAGGATACATGGATTATTAACATTGGTTGTAGATAGGACAGGGTAGGGTAAGGCATTCATATATACTATTCCCCAACCATGCAAGAACAATTAATGAAGGATACATGGATTATTAACATTGGTTGTAGATAGGACAGGGTAGGGTAAGGCATTCATATACTATTCCCCAACCATGTCAAGAACAATAAATGAAGGATACATGGATTATTAACATTGGTTGTAGATAGGACAGGGTAGAGTAAAGCATTCATATACTATTCCCCAACCAAGTCAAGAACAATTAATGAAGGATACATGGACTATTAACATTGGTTGTAGATAGGACAGGGTAGGGTTAAGCATTCATATACTATTCCCAAACCATGTCAAGAACAATTAATGAACGATACATGGATTATTAACATTGGTTGTAGATAGGACAGGGTAGGGTAAAGCATTCATATACTATTCCCCAACCATGTCAAAAAACAATTAATGAAGGGTACATGGATTATTAACATTGGTTGTGGATAGAATAGGGTAGGCTAAAGCATTCATATACTATTCCCCAACCATGTCAAGAACAATTAATGAAGGATACATGGATTATTAACATTGGTTGTAGATAGGACAGGGTAGGGTAAAGCATTCATACACTATTCCCAAACCATGTCAAGAACAATTAATGAAGGATACATGGATTATTAACATTGGTTGTAGATAGGACAGGGTAGGGTAAAGCATTGATACACTATTCCCCAACCAAGTCAAGAACAATTAATGAAGGATACATGGATAATTAACATAGGTTGTAAATAGGACAGGGTAGGGTAAAGCATTCATATACAATTCCCCAACCATGTCAAGATCAATTAATGAAGGATACATGGATAATTAACATTGGTTGTAAATAGGACAGGGTAGGGTAAAGCATTCATATACTATTCCCCAACCATGTCAAGAACAATTAATGAAGGATACATGGATTATTAACATTGGTTGTAGATAGAACAGGGTAGGGTAAGGCATTCATATACTATTCCCCAACCATGTCAAGAACAATTAATGAAGGATACATGGATTATTAACATTGGTTGTAGATAGGACAGGATAGGGTAAGGCATTCATATACTATTCCCCAACCACGTCAAGAACAATTAATGAAGGATACATGGATTATTAACATTGGTTGTAGATAGGACAGGGTAGGGTAAGGCATTCATATACTATTCCCCAACCACGTCAAGAACAATAAATGAAGGATATATGGATTATTAACATTGGTTGTAGATAGGACAGGGGAGGGTAAGGCATTCATATACTATTCCCCAACCACGTCAAGAACAATTAATGAAGGATACATGGATTATTAACATTGGTTGTAGATAGGACAGGGTAGGGTAAGGCATTCATATACTATTCCACAACCATGTCAAGAACAATAAATGAAGGATACATGGATTATTAACATTGGTTGTAGATAGGACAGGGTAGGGTAAGGCATTCATATACTATTCCCCAACCATGTCAAGAACAATTAATGAAGGATACATGGATTATTAACATTGGTTGTAGATAGAACAGGGTAGGGTAAGGCATTCATATACTATTCCCCAACCATGTCAAGAACAATAAATGAAGGATACATGGATTATTAACATTGGTTGTAGATAGGACAGGGTAGGGTAAGGCATTCATATACTATTCCCCAACCATGTCAAGAACAATTAATGAAGGATACATGGATTATTAACATTGGTTGTAGATAGGACAGGGTAGGGTAAGGCATTCATATACTTTTCCCCAACCATGTCAAGAACAATTAATGAAGGATACATGGATTATAAACATTGGTTGTGGATAGAACAGGGTAGGGTAAGGCATTCATATACTATTCCCCAACCATGTCAAGAACAATTAATGAAGGATACATGGATTATTAACATTGGTTGTAGATAGGACAGGGTAGGGTAAGGCATTCATATACTTTTCCCCAACCATGTCAAGAACAATTAATGAAGGATACATGGATAATTAACATTGGTTGTAGATAGGACAGGGTAGGGTAAGGCATTCATATACTATTCCCCAACCATGTCAAGAACAATAAATGAAGTATATATGGATTATTAACATTGATTGTGGATAGGACAGGGTAGGGTAAGGCATTCATATACTATTCCCCAACCATGTCAAGAACAATTAATGAAGGATACATGGATTATTAACATTGGTTGTAGATAGGACAGGGTAGGGTAAGGCATTCATATACTTTTCCCCAACCATGTCAAGAACAATTAATGAAGGATACATGGATAATTAACATTGGTTGTAGATAGGACAGGGTAGGGTAAGGCATTCATATACTATTCCCCAACCATGTCAAGAACAATTAATGAAGGATACATGGATAATTAACATTGGTTGTAGATAGAACAGGGTAGGGTAAGGCATTCATATACTATTCCCCAACCATGTCAAGAACAATTATTGAAGGATACATGGATTATTAACATTGGTTGTGGATGGAACAGGGTAGGGTAAGGCATTCATATACTATTCCCCAACCATGGCAAGAACAAATAATGAAGGATACATGGATTTTTGCCGTCAATGTTCGTCTGATCCAGAATCAGTGGAATTCCATTTAGTTCCCGTATCTGAAAATGAGACGTATGATTTTTATGACATCAACTTCCAATCAGTAATAAAATATATGCATAATAAAAATTATGTAAATTTATGTTCAGTATTTCGCAAACAAGATAATATATAAAAGACTTCTTGCACATGTTTTAAGTATCATATAACAAAATTAACATATAACAAAACTGTTAGGCTCAAAAAATTGTGGACAGACAATTGGTTACCTCAATTTCATTATGAGACCAGTTTGACCATTACAGTGTTGTATGTTGTAGAAAAAGGTTGTCACTCTGAGAGATTTAACGTTTATAAGGCTGAAGATGAAAAGTTTGATAGATATCTCTTGTACTTTACAGGTCCAACACAAACATGAATCCATTCAGATTCAGTAGCTGGCAGTGCAATTTTACACCGATTCCTTATGAGTTAAAATAATTTAATGAACTCAACTTGCACATTAGAAAATTCAACTACCAGTTATAAAGAAGATACAGCTAAAGGGACCAAAGGAAATATGGTCTAAATTCAGAGCCTCAAACTTGGGGATGTTTGTATGTGGGACCATCTACCAGTATTTACCAAATTCAAGTGTTGTTTCCATGTCAGAGTAAGGAATTGCATCTGCAGACTTTAACAAGAGGGAATTTAACTTATATAAATACACTGCAACAACATGTTTTATCATATATATTTTAATAAGGTTTAATACTTCATCAAAGACCCATGGGTAATCCATTCTGTATCAGAACTGACTTCCGGTGGTATGCGACAATGGGTTTAACACTATTCTCAACACAATACAGGTTATATATGGCATATCCATTTTTATTGGTGGAGGAAGACCTCAGAATGAATCTGATAAGAATTATGGTCCTTCCGCAAGTAACTGGCAAGCCTTCTCGCGAAAGGTTTTTGGATTCAGCTGGGCTCAAACCAACAACCACACTGGCAATGGGCAGTGATCTTTAGAAGACAGCACCTTAGACCATGCAGCCATGGAGTACCAGAATCTGTTTTACAATCAATGAGTTTAAGCTTAAACACACAAAGATAAACACTGGTGGGTGACAAAATCTGAAAAACTATATATATTTTAGTACAGTCTAACCTGTGTAAGCAGTCACCTCTATTAAGCAGCCACTTGTCTTAAGCAGCCACATTTGCTATATTCCATGTTCATACTTTCAGTGTAAATTCACCTGTATTAAGCAAAAACCTGTCTTAAAAGGCCACATTTGCTCATCTCTTTGACTGGCTGCTTAAGACAGGTTTGACTGTATAGTTTTGTTTTAATAATAAATATGCCGTACCAAGTCCTGGTTGGCTCTATGTTTGTAGGCTAGGTTGCCTAGCAATCTTATAAGATCTCTCTTCAAGCCGAACACAGGATGGTCTGTATCTATCTCCCTTTGTTGTGAAATTTTGTCAACATTGGTAAAAACATTTTTACCTTGGCGACCAATATCTTCTATACTCTGCAACAAGGCTGTGAAAAATATCTACATATATTAAACAAGTTTGATAGTATGAGCCTTGTTTATATAGAGGATCTTACCTGAGTGCTCATTTATTATTGAATTTATTAAACAAGTTGGCAAAAATATATTTTGTGAGGCTTAGAAGAGCATTATATCATTTTTGCCAATGAGTTTAATAAATAAGATTCATTTTATCAGAAAAGAAACATTTACCATTTAACATATCATGTTTATAGGAAATGAGAAAAAAGTGTCGCATATATTTTGTTGCCGTCATTTGACATAGACAAAACGTCTCAAATTGAAGTTATTTTAACATAACAAATTGATGTCATTTATATATTCGGGGAAGTCGGAATGTTAGTTCGGCATTTTGCAAATGAAATCCGAGTTATATGGAAAACATTGAACAATGAATCGAAAGTAATATTACACTATGTCAATATCAAAAATATGTCTTGGGTTTATTACACCCCTGCACCATAACGTATGATATAATATACTAGTATTATACAAAAAAATTTAATTATGTTTAATCTCTCCAGAATTTATGTTAGAGAGTGTGTAGGTTTCTTGCAAATGTTCAATATGTGAGGAAATGGAGGTAAATCATGCCTTTAGAGAGGACACAATATATTTTCTTGTAACAGATTTTCAATTTATTTCGATGATTTTGTTTTTCAAGAAATATCTTTGTCTCCTGTTCATAAAGTTGTAAGAATTATCTTAAATGTTTTTGCTAATGTTTAAAACTGGCAAGATTTGTGGCTGCTGGTGAAGCTGAAGAAAAACTGTAATGGCAGAGAATAGTTGATATGCACATCGGGTCTTCATATCTGTCATAAACAGCAAGTTTTGTCAAAAAAATGTTGTTGTTGTATGGTGTTTAGCATCACTTTCAACAATTTTTAAGTCACATAGCGACAGTGTCTACTGAATTCTAAGCACTACCACACTGGAGTATCATGCCACAGACACATGGTATGATACCCCACCCAGTCACACTATATTGACATCAGGATGACCATACCTAGAACTATCCTCTAAATGCTAAGTGCAGAAGGTTCTAGTACAAGTTTCCAAGTCTTTGGTATGATCTTTCTAGTGACCAAACCACTGAACGTCCGCATGCGAGCCAAAAATTGGTCATTGGCTGTGGAGAAGAATTAGCAAGGGCAAGATTTTTCAAACTGAACATTCAAAAGGCTGTAAAACTATTGATTCTAACTAGCAAGTGCCAGTGAAATCAAACTAAAGGTTAAAATAATGGTTCATTGAAAATGGCCATCAAGCAGGAATGCTAAAGGGATACACACAACTAGATTTTATACTGTTGTAATGATCTCTGCAAGTTTAAATGCAAATGTTGATTCAAGAGAGAAGCATGGACAAGCTTTGTAATTCTGAAAAGGCAAAGAGACCATAACTGAGTAAAATATTGAACCAGAACGCAAAAAAGATATGCTCAACTAGACCTCACATTGTTCCTTCCCAGCAAAAGTTTCAGCTAAATCCGACCACATATGTCCAAGGAGCTCTACGGAAAAATTTTGTAACAGACAAATGGATGAAATTATTATGTCTTCCAGTGAGTGGGGAAGACATAAATATACTTGCACCCAGTTAATTTTGAAGAAAGGTCAGAGCTTCTATGAACCACCCTTTAGGTCCCTTACTGGGTAGAACCAGTACTGAGTGTTGTTTTTGACAGGCATCTGGTCAAGCTAGGGATCGAACCCGCAACCTCTTGCATGAGCGACTAACACTCTATCCACTACACTATGGCCCCGTATCCTAAGTATGACTCATTTTTATGACATTGAGCATTCACTTATATTCATACACACCATGTGTCTTTTCTAAATATGAAAAATAACCTTTAAAATAAAACAAACTGAGCTGTTACTGAATTTATATACTTACAAATAGTCACTCTGATAAGTTGCTGTAGCTCTTGTAGACAGCTGTAAATCTTGTGGTGTGAGCTTGCTAAACACAGACACTCTAATTCCTTCACGGTACACAGAGCCTGCAATAGTCACAACACAGATATAGCCATTACAAATACCACATCACTAAGTCTAAAACCAAGAGAGGTTCTAGGAATGGCCTAACTGATCTATAATTCTTTGAGACAGTGATGTATTTCAATTTTCAAGTTAATATTAAAGGCTACAGAAAGGAAACATTTATAATAACAGCAAGAAATGTCACTGGTAAGTGTCGCATGCCCAACAAATGGTCGTTGAAAAATAACAATATGTTATAATAGGTAGCAATGTATCCATGAATATAAAGAGTAATGGACTGATGTTTCAGACTAGACATGCAATTTCATGTTTTTTAAATTCAAGCGTGACCTTGACTTTTGTGTAACCTTGACCTTGACATCTGATGTCAAAGACAGGGTTAACAGTTAACTGAACTGGTTTAACCAGTACTCGAGCACACCCATCTCTGCAAGAAACTGATTACTTTCCCACTTGAATCAGCAGTGAGAGATGAAAAATGAGATGCAATGTTGTATATCAATCGTTACAGAGACTGTGGTCAGACTGGGATTCAAGCTCATGACCCCTGGATTGATAGTCAGATGTACTACCGACTGAGCTAACCAGGCCTGGCTAACACCAGTTTGTATTTTTTTCTTAAAACTTCTGTGTATTACCAACTGAGCTAATTGGTCCCTGCATTTTCTTTTTAAAAGATTCAACTGTATGGTCTTGTATTTACCTGTGATTCACTGCATGGTCTTGTATATACCTGTGATTCACTGCATGGTCTTGTATATACCTGTGATTCAACTGTATGGTCTTGTATATACCTGTGATTCAACTGTATGGTCTTGTATATAACTGTGATTCAACTGTATGATCTTGTATATACCTGTGATTCAACTGTATGGTCTTGTATATACCTGTGATTCAACTGTATGGTCTTGTATATACCTGTGATTCAACTGTATGGTCTTGTATATACCTGTGATTCACTGGAACTCTGTGAATTCATCATCGGTATATGGTGGGCCTGTACAATGAAATCTGCAGCAATAAACTGTACATTACACAGGGCAGGAATGTCCCCAGCATCCGTGGTGCTGTCATCCCCAGTCTCCACATCACCATCCTCAACCATTGGTTCCTCCTTCACCTCAGATGTCTCCTCTGGCAGTCTGTTCAGGCAGTTTATCATCACTTCTAACACTAAACTTCTACAATAAAAAGTAACACCAACTTCATCAGTATATGAAAAATAAAGGTGTCATGAATGATATGTAAGTCCACATTCACCAAGGTTTTCCTTTCAACATGTATTTATATAGAGAAAGGAAACAACTGATTTAGATTTTACGAACGCTCGTGTAATCATTTGAGCTGGACATTATGCCAAAGGCATAGCCCTGCTTAATGACGTCGTGATCAGGCTTTGCAGTGTTGATCATAGCGACTATGACAGGGACTACTTTTTATTCTTCAAATTTCTTTTTTCCCATGTTTTATATATGCCAGCAGAAATAAACCAAACAATAAAATCAGACAGCATTTTAAGCGCTGCCACACTGAAGTATCATGCAGCGGACACATGGTATGACAACCCACCCAGTCACATTATATAATGACACTGGGTTGACCAGACCTAGAACTATCTCTAAATGCTTAGCACCAAGTGAGGAAGGTTCAAGTATCATTTTTAAGTCTTTGGTATGACATGGTCGTAAATCAAACACACAACAGTGAAACATATAACTTGAGGTCGACTCAGGAGTGTTCATCAAAAATATGTTTCCCAATGTTTTCCGATTGTTGCACTAAAAATCATCATTTTTAGGATAATAAATATCTGTATATGAAATCGACATATATCAAACTTATTTTCAGCAGTCACTCAAGGGAACAAGCAAAGATTACTGTTTAAAATGGATGACTGCTAAAAACAAAAGATTTAAAAATGATTAATGAAAATGTTGCTGTTTAAGACAAGTGGTTGCTTAATTGAGGTGATTACAAACACAGGTTTGACTGTTTAAACAAAATAGGAAACAGAGTCGTCCCTATCAAAGTCTTGTTGTCTTTATATTAAATTGAATAGATAATGAAAATCACCTAATATGGACTATTTTTGTTAGTATTTCTAAATATATCTGTTACACACATTCTTGAGTGGAGAAAAAAAATCTAAAGATGAAAAATAAAATATTTGAAATAACTGTCATATGACTGAATGATAAAACAGAAATCTCCTTACTTTGAAGAATCTGTCATTTTCTTGAAAACATTTTCACAAAATCCAGGCATTTTGAAAGCATCTTCAATCACAAGCAATCTGAAAAAAATTGTAATAAAATGACACAAGTGAATACATATATATATGGACAATAATTTCATGATTGTCATCTTCAAAATTTCTGTACAAATTTTGGATTATATTAGTACAATGGAGCAAAATCATTTGATTTCTACATAACATGTAGTCAAATACACTATTGGTAGCAAATGTAAATTGAAATATTGTTTGCTATTTCCCTACTTTCCCATGCAAAACATCATCGATTAGCCACAGGTAATGCATTCCAATACTCTCCATCATGGAACTGACACCTAAAGGTATCAGACAATGCATGTAAAGGGTCCAGTCAAAAAACTTTCTAAAAATAAATATGTTCAAATATTATTTTTTATTTCCAAAATCCTGAGTTATAAAACACAAAACAATATTTCTTTTAACATTGTCCAATACAATTTTCAGGAAATGTCTAAAATAGTTTAAAACAGTCCATCCAGGTGTGTAAAGACAGAAGTATGGTTGACAGTCCATCCTGGCGCATAAAGACAAAAGTATGGTTGATAGTCCATCCTGGCGCATCAACACAGAAGTATGGTTGATAGTCCATCCTGTCATATAAAGACAGAAGTATGGTTGATAGTCCATCCTGGCGCATATAGACAGAAGTATGGTTGATAGTCCAGCCTGGCGTATAAAGACAGAAGTATGGTTGATAGTCCATCCTGGCGTATAAAGATACAAGTATGGTTAATAGTCCATCCTGGAGTAAAAAGACAGAAGTATTGTTGATAGTCCATCCTGGCGAATAAAGACAGAAGTATGTTTGACAGTCCATCCTGGCGTATAAAGACAGAAGTATGGTTGATAGTCCATCCTGGCGTATGTAGACAGAAGTATGGTTGATAGTCCTGGCGTATAAAGACAGAAGTATGGTTGATAGTCCATCCTGGCATATATAGACAGAAGTATGATTGATAGTCCATGCTGAAGTATAAAGCCAGAAGTATGGTTGATAGACCATCCTGGCATATAAAGACAAAAGTATGGTTGATAGACCATCCTTGTATATCAAGACAGAAGTATGGTTGATAGTCCATCCTGGCGTATAAAGACAGAAGTATGGTTGACAGTCCATCCTGTCATATAAAGTCAGAGGTATGGTTGATAGTCCATCATGGCGTATATAGACAGAAGTATGGTTGATAGTCAATCCTGGCGTATGAAGACAGAAGTATGGTTGATAGTCCATCCTGGCATATAAAGACAGAAGTACTGTTGATAGTCAATCCTGGCGTATAAAGACAGAAGTATGGTTGATAGTCCATCCTGGCGTATAAAGACAGAAGTATGGTTGATAGTCAAGACAGAAGCACGGTTGATAGTCCATCCTGGCGTATAAAGACAGAAGTACATGTATGGTTGATAGTCCATCCTGGCGTATAAAGACAGAAGTATGGTTGATAGTCCATCCTGACGTATAAAGACAGAAGTATGGTTGATAGTCCATCCTGGCGTATAAAGACAAAAGTATGGTTGATAGTCCATCTTGGCGTATAAAGACAGAAGTATGGTTGATAGTCCATCCTGGCGTATAAAGACAGAAGTATGGTTGATAGTCCATCCTGGCATATAAAGACAGAAGTATGGTTGAAAGTCCATCCTGGCGTATAAAGACAGAAGTATGGTTGATAGTCTATCCTGGCATATAAAGACAGAAGTATGGTTGATAGTCATTCCTGGCATATAAAGACAGAAGTATGGTTGATAGTCCATCCTGCCATATAAAGACAGAAGTATGGTTGATAGTCCATCCTGGCATATAAAGACAGAAGTATGGTTGATAGTCCATCCTGGTATATAAAGACAGAAGTATGGTTGATAGTCCATCCAGGCGTATAAAGACAGAAGTATGGTTGATAGTCCATCCTGGCATATAAAGACAGAAGTATGGTTGATAGTCCATCCTGGCGTATAAAGACAGAAGTATGGTTGATAATCCATCCTGGCGTATAAAGACAGAAGTATGGTTGATAGTCCATCCTGGCGTATATAGACAGAAGTATGGTTGATAGTCCTGGCGTATAAAGACAGAAGTATGGTTGATAGTCCATCCTGGTGTATATAGAAAGAAGTATGGTTGATAGTCATTCCTGGCATATAAAGACAGAAGTATGGTTGATAGTGCGACCTGGCGTATAAAGACAGAAGTATGGTTGATAGTCCATCCTGGTGTTTATAGACAGAGGTATGGTTGATAGTCCATCCTGGCATATAAAGACAGAAGTATGGTTGATAGTCCATCCTGGCATATAAAGACAAAAGTATGGATGATAGTCCATCCTGGCATATAAAGACAGCAGTATGGTTGATAGTCCATCCTGGCGTATATAGACAGAAGTATGGTTGATAGTCCATCCTGGCGTATAAAGACAGAAGTATGGTTGATAGTCCATCCAAGCTTATATAGACAGAGGTATGGTTGATAGTCCATCCTGGGGTATACAGACAGAAGTATGGTTGATAGTCCATCCTGGCATATAAAGACAGAAGTATGGTTGATAGTCCATCCTAGCGTATAAAGACAGAAGTATGGTTGATAGTCCATCCTGGCATATAAAGACAGAAGTATGGTTGATAGTCCATCCTGGCGTATATAGACAGAAGTATGGTTGATAGTCCATCCTGGCATATAAAGACAGAAGTATCGTTGAAAGTCCATCCTAGCGTATAAAGACAGAAGTATGGTTGATAGTCCATCCTGGCATATAAAGACAGAAGTATGGTTGATAGTCATTCCTGGCATATAAAGACAGAAGTATGGTTGATAGTCCATCCTGGCGTATATAGACAGAAGTATGGTTGATAGTCCATCCTGGCGTATATAGACAGAAGTATGGTTGATTGTCCATCCTGGCATATAAAGACAGAAGTATGGTTGATAGTCCATCCTGGCATATAAAGACAGAAGTATGGTTGATAGTCCATCCTAGCGTATAAAGACAGAAGTATGGTTGATAGTCCATCCTGGCATATAAAGACAGAAGTATGGTTGATAGTCCATCCTGGCACATAAAGTCAGAAGTATGTTTGATAGTCCATCCTGTCATATAAAGACAGAAGTATGGTTGATAGTCCATCCTGGCGCATATAGACAGAAGTATGGTTGATAGTCCATCCTGGCGTATAAAGACAGAAGTATGGTTGATAGTCCATCCTGGCGTATAAAGACAGAAGTATGGTTGATAGTCCATCCTGACGTATAAAGACAGAAGTATGGTTGATAGTCCATCCTGGCGTATAAAGACAGAAGTATGGTTGATAGTCCATCCTGGCGTATAAAGACAGGAGTATGGTTAATAGTCCATCCTGGCGTATAAAGACAGAAGTATGGTTGAAAGTCCATCCTGGCATATAAAGACAGAAGTATGGTTGAAAGTCAATCCTGGCGTATAAAGACAGAAGTATGGTTGATAGTCCATCCTGGCATATAAAGAGAAGAGTATGGTTGAAAGTCAATCCTGGCGTATAAAGACAGAAGTATGGTTGATAGTCTATCCTGGCATATAAAGACAGAAGTATGGTTGATAGTCATTCCTGGCATATAAAGACAGAAGTATGGTTGATAGTCCATCCTGGCATATAAAGACAGAGGTATGGTTGATAGTCCATCCTGGCGTATATAGACAGAAGTATGGTTGATAGTCCATCCTGGTGTATAAAGACAGAAGTATGGTTGATAGTCCATCCTGGCATATAAAGACAGAAGTATGGTTGATAGTCCATCCTGGCATATAAAGACAGAGGTATGGTCGATAATCCATCCTGGCGTATATAGACAGAAGTATGGTTGATAGTCCATCCTGGCGTATAAAGACAGAAGTATGGTTGATAGTCCATCCTAGCGTATATAGACAGAGGTATGGTTGATAGTCCATCCTGGCATATAAAGACAGAAGTATGGTTGATAGTCCATCCTGGCATATAAAGACAGAAGTATGGTTGATAGTCCATCCTGGCGTATATAGACAGAAGTATGGTTGATAGTCCATCCTGGCGTATAAAGACAGAAGTATGGTTGATAGACCATCCTGGCGTATAAAGACAGAAGTATGGTTGATAGTCCATCCTGGCGTATAAAGACAGAAGTATGGTTGATAGTCATTCCTGGCATATAAAGACAGAAATATAGTTGATAGTCCATCCTGGCATATAAAGACAGAAGTATGGTTGATAGTCCATCCTGGCGTATAAAGACAGAAGTATGGTTGATAGTCCATCCTGGCGACAGAAGTATGGTTGATAGTCCATCCTGACGTATAAAGACAGAAGTATGTTTGATAGTCCATCCTGGCGTATAAAGACAGAAGTATGGTTGATAGTCCATCCTGGCGTATAAAGACAGAAGTATGTTTGATAGTCCATCCTGGCGTATAAAGACAGAAATATGGTTGATAGTCCATCCTGGTGTATATAGACAGAGGTATGGTTGATAGTCCATCCTGGCATATAAAGACAGAAGTATGGTTGATAGTCCATCCTAACATATAAAGACAGAAGTATGGTTGATAGTCCATCCTGGCACATAAAGACAGAAGTATGGTTGATAGTCCATCCTGTCACATAAAGACAGAAGTATGGTTGATAGTCCATCCTGTCATATAAAGACAGAAGTATGGTTGATAGTCCATCCTGGCGCATAAAGACAGAAGTATGGTTGATAGTCCATCCTGGCGTATAAAGACAGAAGTATGGTTGATAGTCCATCCTGGCGCATAAAGACAGAAGTATGGTTGATAGTCCATCATGGCGTATAAAGACAGAAGTATGGTTGATAGTCCATCCTGGCGTATAAAGACAGAAGTATGGTTGATTGTCCATCCTGGCGTATAAAGACAGAAGTATGGTTGATAGTCCATCCTGGCATATAAAGACAGAAGTATGGTTGATAGTCCATCCTGGCGTATATAGACAGAAGTATGTTTGATAGTCCATCCTGGCGTATAAAGACACAAGTATGGTTGATAGTCCATCCTGGCATATACAGACAGAGGTATGGTTGATAGTCCATCCTGGCGTATAAAGACAGAAGTATGGTTGATAGTCCATCCTGGCATATAAAGACAGAAGTATGGTTGATAGTCCATCCTGGCGTATAAAGACAGAAGTATGGTTGATAGTCCATCCTGGCATATAAAGACAGAAGTATGGTTGATAGTCCATCCTGGCATATAAAGACAGAAGTATGGTTGAAAGTCCATCCTAGCGTATAAAGACAGAAGTATGGTTGATAGTCCATCCTGGCATATAAAGACAGAAGTATGGTTGATAGTCCATCTTGGCATATAAAGATAGAAGTATGGTTGATAGTCCATCGTAGCATGTAAAGACAAGAGTATGGTTGATAGTCAATCCTGGCATATAAAGACATAAGTATGATTGATAGTCCATCCTGGCGTATATAGACAGAAGTATGGTTGATAGTCCATCCTGGCGTATAAAGACACAAGTATGGTTGATAGTCCATCCTGGCGTATACAGACAGAGGTATGGTTGATAGTCCATCCTGGCGTATAAAGACAGAAGTATGGTTGATAGTCCATCCTGGCATATAAAGACAGAAGTATGGTTGATAGTCCATCCTGGCGTATAAAGACAGAAGTATGGTTGATAGTCCATCCTGGCATATAAAGACAGAAGTATGGTTGATAGTCCATCCTGGCATATAAAGACAGAAGTATGGTTGAAAGTCCATCCTAGCGTATAAAGACAGAAGTATGGTTGATAGTCCATCCTGGCATATAAAGACAGAAGTATGGTTGATAGTCCATCTTGGCATATAAAGACAGAAGTATGGTTGATAGTCCATCATAGCATGTAAAGACAAGAGTATGGTTGATAGTCAATCCTGGCATATAAAGACATAAGTATGATTGATAGTCCATCTTGGTGTACATAGTCTGTAGTTCATGAACCTAATAAATGGTCATGGAGGAGATTGACCAGTACTACATCTGTACATACACCTCCCAATATCTAGTATCTCTGCAAGTCACTCACTACTTCCTCACATAGAACAAAGTTCATGACAAATCACAACAGAGCCTGTGGCTTGGTGAGGATTCAAATGCATGACCCTTAGATTGGCAATCAGATGCTTTACTGACTGAGCCAGCAAGGTCAGGCTTTGTTTCAGTAAATGATAAATAATGCAGATAAATAATTTACAAAAAATGAGGTGATCTAATTTCCAGCAATAAATCAATGTTATGAATATCAATACATTAGTATTAGGTATTTAGTATAACACATTCTCTAAATGGTCATATTCAACTTAAAGTTAGTTAAATAGTTTCTTGTTTACAATCTTAATCGTTTCGTTTTTTCAAACAAAACCTTCTGTTCATGATAAAAATAATTTATCAAACAGTATTGCCCTTTCAATTTTCACAGCATACATCTCTTGGCATGCATAACTTGATAAAGGAGGTTGCACAGGTTTCTGCTACACATCAAAACGAAACACCAAAATAATAGTCAGGATCGTATTTGCACACAACATACCCTTTGGCAGATTCTTTCTCAGCAGCCAGCATTATGGCATTCAACATGAGGTCCCAGCATGTATCATCTAGTTGCCTCACGTCAAAAGATGATGCGATGTCACCCAGACAGAGGTGTACAACCATTAGTACGTACTCTTGGAGCTTGACATCACCAAGTTGTAAGAGACACCTATATAAATAAAAAAATATAAACACTTCAATAAATGACAGGATTGATTAATCAATCAAAAGCATCAGTAATAAAATAATCAAAAACACCTGTACCAATCTGAATCAATCAATCAATCAATCAATCCACAATACTCATATTATCGATTAAGTCAACAAATTTATGCACTTGCCATTAATCAGTTTTAAGACATTTTCTATTTTTGGCAAGAAATAAGAGTTTGTGGTAAGAAAAAATATACCAAGAGATAAGTGATAGACCAATCACAGACTTTCACCAATTTTTAATTTGTGAGGTAAGTTGTGATTTAGTAAGGGCATATAAAATTTCCGTGGTGTGTAACATAATATATATATACCATATGGTCTAGTATCAGGAGGCATACACCAGTTTTACCACACCCTGGATCACCTAGTGGATTTTAGACATTTTCTTACCTAAAGATGTGTCTGAATGTTTCCCAGATCTGTAACTGGTTCTGTTTATTTCCAGAAGAATAATTCCCAAGAAACTGTATAGCACATCTCAATAACACTAACATCTCCTCAGCTTCTAGGGATACAGTTTGATTGACTGATAACATGACCTTGTGTGTTGTGGCAATGAATGGTTCAGCACAACGAATGACATCTTGGTTATGTGTACAAGTGGCACACAGGTTCCTACACAGCCTGTAGCAGTTTGTAAGGCATGGAAGTACATAGTTTGGTTCTGTTGATATCAAAACAGGTTCTGAAACTTCACTAACACTGTTTAGACTCGCAACAAAGCTTCCATCAACTAAAAATCTAAAAAAAATGCAGTAAAGTGAATCAAAAAAATAAATTGGAATTATCTAAATGAACACCTTTAAACCATAATATATACACAAAATAAATAAATATGTGTTAACAAATACATTTATACAATTATTTCACATTCGCCAATACCCTTGCATCTTTTTGTTACAAGTCCTGCAATTTTTAGAAAATAGAAGTTTCTAGCCTCTTTCTGGTCTACAATGGAAAAAGTAAAGAATTTGATATTTCTCAATACATTTGATAACTTCAATATACTGCATATATATGGACTGAATAAAAGGTTCTCTTCAATAATTGATCTCCCATAAAGAAAATTAATTGTCCTGAAATAAACATCTGAACCGCTCTCCAAAGCATTTCCAAATTGAAATTACATTGAAAAAAACAGGTGAAATCTTCTGTACTCTATCATTTACAGTCTAACCTGTATTAAGCAGTCACCCAAGGGAAATGGCCAAACTGGCTGCTTAAAACAGATGGCTGCTTAATAGTGCCGTGGGTCTATATTTTTACCGAGAAAGCTGAAGTCATGATGTTTATTGTGACAGACAAAAAGTGATCACACATGCATCATCAGATACATGTTGTACCATGCCTGTAAGTTGTTGTGAATAATGTACAGGGGTGTATGAGTAGAAACACTTGAACTGATAGTATTTCATATAGAAGTTCATATAAATAAATAAATAATTTATGTTATTTAATTAAAAAATCATTATGTTTCAATTAAGCATAAAATAAATCCAGTTTCATATCAATTTTTCATTTAGCAGCCACTGTATAATCCGGAAAGAATTTGTAGCTTATATTCTTCCATTATCTCGTAGTTATGTTCGGATACATTCTGAATCTTTCACCCACAGTCAAACACTTTCTTTTCGCAGCAGACATTGAATTTTATGAATAAAAATTATATGAAACTGGATTTATTTTATGCTAAATTGAAACAACATATATCATACATGTGTGATCACTTTTTGTCTGTCACAATAAACATCATGACTTCAGCTTTATACTGGCTCAGAGTATACTGCAAGCAACGCACACATATGAACAACTTGGACCAAAACGTTAATGCAAGTGGGATATGGACATGGAAGCAGAGGCAAGTACAAAATTAAGAGCTCTATTCTAGAATAGCAGATTTAAAAATTAAGTCTGAATATAGTTACAAGTATGAATATACCATTTTGCAAGGCTACTTTCACTGTGTAAATAGAAATATCTTGGAAGATATGTGGGTAGTTCTCAGTTATTCAGCAATTCAGTACCATGGAACTTTGATTATAATTTGTAATAAAAATAAAGCTTATTTGACATGTTTGTTGTGTTAATACTTTTAGATATGATCTGAATGAATAGTAAAGATAGTTTTATGGAGATATTGTCAGAAAGAAAAAAATTACAACATTTTTAAATTGAAAAATGCCAGTTTTGACAGGGTCCATTTTGGGACATTTTACCATCCGTATATACAATTAAGTTGTATTGTTACTTTCTGATGGATTATAAAGTCATTATTTATGGTAACTGTAAAACCATAAATAAAATTAAAATATAAGCATCTCTAAAAGACTAAAATGCCGATAAAAATGTGATTTTAATAGAAATTAAATTCTGCGTATGGACGTTACGGTGTCGGTCAATTTTTGTATGAAATTCTGGCATCTATTTTTAGACAATACAAGCATGGACAACATCATTTGCATGTGGGGGTGTTAGGTTGTTTGTTTAAAGTTACCTTGTAAAGTAGAGTTATATACAGGATTTCACAATAAAAAAATATCACCGAACTTTCCTCAATGTATAAATGTCGGTCAATTTGTAACGTCCAAAACGAATCGTCGTAAATTATCAATTTTATGATCGTATCATATCTAACACCCCTCAATGGATAAATAAACGTGTCCAAAAACGCGTCATCAGTTTGTGTGTACACAACTCTACCACCAGCAGGGAGAATATAGAGGTAAGTGTTGTCGGTCAATCAAAAAGTCAGAGTAACGTCCAGAACATTTCATCACTCTATTGATAAAACATCTAAAGTGAATCAATGTACTATTGTGATGATTGCAAACAATAAAAAATGAATGTTAATCGAAAGAAAAGACGGAAATTGCCGTATTGACGCAGCTAGCGGTCCGTGTTATGTCTGTAAATCAAATGCGTATATGTACGTTATACCTTGACATTTTATCGTGTTTTGGATGTTATTATTTGACATGGTCAACTTGTCTATACCAAATGTCCTACGCTTTAAAGTAATTAATAACCATGATGTATACCCCAGTATTTGATATCATACCATTTTCTCTGTAAATGAACACAGCAATTCTAGTTTGTCTACTCTGTGAGTGTCACCAAATATCTCCTTCGTCGTGTTTTGGACGTTACGTTTGCGGACGTTAGGTAATGTTGTGGATGTGACATTGACATTTGTTTCTACTTGAATGTGTAACATCCAAAACTGATTTTATATTATCTCTAATTGAAATAATATGAGAGACAAGAAGATTAACAATTAATTATCCTTTTTTGGTAGAAATTGAGTTGACCTAAGTATGAGTTTGCCAGTACTCCCGATAAATAAGAAATATTATCAATTCATGGATGTTTTCTTTGTTATGGATGTTACATTTGACACAAGAATTTTGGAACAAACAATTATGTGTTAAAGTCTGAAACATAAATTACTAATTAATTGATCTAAGTTTACAAAATATCCTTTAGAATGTTATTGTCATGTTAACAGTTTAATTTTTAAAAATTTAATTGTAAATAATAATGCTTAGTACCAGTATTAATGATATAAAATTTATATATATTAAAAACAATAACTACAAACAATACTAATTTTCTTCTCTTAATTACTTTTAAGAAAATCTCATGCTCATAATTATGTTGCTTTATCATTTAATTTAAATAAATACAGACAAAAAATAACTACACATTTATCAAAAAACATTTTTTTATGTCCAGGTTGATCAATGGCCATGGGTTTGTTAATTAAAACCATTTCCTCGAGTGTGGAGATCTTTGGCAGCTCTAGGAGACCAGGCACAGTGATCTTTGAGGATATTGTGAGTGTTATCTCCTCTCCAGATTTGGCTATGAGTGGACTTAGGAGATTCTTCTATGTATTCAAAGGTAAGAACAGTGCCAATACAATTTATATCAGTTTAGATAAAATAAAAGTAAATTGCCTTCTTACTCTCTCCCAGTAGGATTTATATACTAATTATTTATTTTTATAGCGCTATAATTTTGTTATATGTGTACAAATAAACTTTTTGACTGTATAAAATACTTAATAATAATATGAAAACTTTCATTTGTGTATTTTCAGACCTTTGAGATGTCTCAGGAAGTTGTGAAGATGCCATTTTAATAGCAACAAAAGATTCTTTAGGGATCAAAAGAAGAAAAAACTTATATATTATTCACTGACATATATGGATATAGTTGATAATTCTTCCAATAAATTTTAATTGCCATTTGTCAGAAGACTTGTATACTTTGTCAATACCTTTTTCTGGTTGGGGGTCTCATTTATATACTGGAGATATACTAAGTGCTGCTAGTCTAGTTCACAAAGTTTTGGTAAGCACTGTAATAATACAGTGAGCAGATAGTGGCTTTAAGTGATTTTCTATACTAGTTGGTTGGTGGGGCTCATAAACTTTATTTATAGTATATACTACTAGCAGCCTAGTACACAGATGTTGGGAAATCCTTCTTATAATACAGTTAGCACATGTAGATAAATACTAGAAGTAAGACAACATAATTTATTTATTTCAATATTACTAATATAACCCTTTAATATTACTAGTAGTTGTTCAGTAGTTAGCAGTGAATCGAGTTCAAACCACTAAAGTACAAGTTTAAATATGTATACTAGGATAAAATGTTATAACACATGGCCAAGTGTGATGAGATGTACACTATTAACAACAATATAACAACAATTATAAAACAATACAGAAGTAATCTTGTAATTTGTGTATGTTGTGGACGTTATTTTTAAGTTGTGGACGTTACATATTTGCATATTTGTCAATTGTCAAAGAGTAACGTCCATATGAATTGTGACAAACTATTCTGATATATGTATGTCAGTTTGAAGTTAATATGAAAAATCACAAGGATATGTTCTCTAATTGAAAGTTTTGAGTACTATTTCAGTTTGTTCGGATATAGATAGCAACACGCTGAACTTTTATCATATAAATTTTGAGTAACATCCACAACTACAAAATATATATAATTACTTTCGTTCTGGTTATATTTGATTTTTTCTATAATTATTATTTCATAGGTATTCTCCAGTCTTATCTAATAATCATAAGTTATTGTATTGAAATCACCCATTAAATGCATAAACTATTGTCAATAAATAAAATGTAACGTCCAAAACCTTGAGGTTACCATACATAAATTTTGATTTACATGATTTACTTGTCACAAACTATCTTTTTATTATTAAAATCATACAGAGGAATGTTTAAACTACATTTTAACACCAAAATATTTACTCTAAGTTATAATTTAATAAATCCATCATTGTGTCTGGAAATTTGCTGAATAACTGAGAACTACCCATGTTGGTATTGTATATGTCAACAAACTATAAATACAAATTGCCTTATTTAATTTGGGTATGGATATGAATGACAAGCTTCAAAATATTAACAATATAAATAAGAAGAAAAGTCAATGGTGGTTTGACATATAGGCGTTCTGTGCGATTCTTACGAAAAATGTTTTTCTAACAAGGCACAAAATTATACAGTTGTGGATAAAATGTTATTTTTAGAACAATTTACCCTTTGTTTAAATTTGGAAGTAGCTTCAGTAGGTCTTTCAACCTTTCATCTATACCATTAAAATGATTTATTGATAAATCCTTCAAACAAATTTCATTAATTTGCGAAATTCGCTGTGCAAATAGTTCTTTTACACTATTGTCGTCCATGTTTTTCGGGTAAACGGAAATGGTAAATGATTGGTTTACGAAAATGAAATAGCAATTTCATTGGATAAATGATTTCGAATGAACTTTGACATTTTGACATTCAGCATGGCTACCATCGGCACTTTGAAGGTAGGCTAGATAATCTATTTACTTTGATAAACGTTATTAACATAATGTCAGCATGATTGATGATAGTATTTAAGAATATATAAACCTGTTTATTATGTCAATCATTAGCCTATATTTACTACTTATAGATTGAAGGAGATAACACGATTGTGAACTTGGCACTTGCACGTGTGTATAAACAATTATTTCTTTTTTTATCCCGATTCTTTCTGATTATCTTTGAGCAAGCATTCTAACCACTAGACCACCACAACTCGATGGCAGATCTACTTTTTATAAAACCTGTCACACTCTCCTCTCCTCTCATATTTTATAAAAATTCACTCTATTTCAAATGAAAAGCGTGTGTGCGTGTTCAGATTTTGTATTTTGCCCCCTAACTAGGCCCCCTCTAAATTGAAATCTTGGCGCCGCCCCAGTGACTCCTGAAATTGGTCATTACACATTTCTGGTCAAGTATAATGATTAACTCATTTTTACGATTTATTGTTCTTTCACTTTAAAATAAGTTAAATAAATGAATTTACACGTTGTGTAAGTAAAAATAAGTCACTGATAAGCCTGATTAGACTTGGTACAACATATTACTTAGTACAGATGTGCTTGACTGTATATTTTAATCATTAATAAACATATATTATTACAAATTCAGAATGCAGTATGCATGGTCACAGGTGGGGCATCCGGTCTTGGGAAGGCATCAGTTGAGAGATTTATACGCATGGGCGCTCAGGTGGTTCTCTGTGACTTACCGTCATCTAATGGTAAAGCTGTAGCAGATGAACTCGGTGATAAATGTGTGTTTGCTCCAACTGATGTAAGTACTGTCTTGTCATATTTTACCTTCACTGCATCAATGACTGAGAAAACTTTCATCTTCTCACTAAATGTTGATGTGTTATGTAACCTTAGATGTTTTATAATGTTTTGATCATGAAAATGATCTTAAATTAAAACTACCGATTTTACAGTTTGAAGTACAAACCTCTCTTATTTCCCAAATATGGGTAAATGACAGTGTTTTTGCCAAAAAATAAAACAAAAAAGTTTACTATCCTGGACCCATCTAAAAATTATTGGACCACACCAGATAAATGTCATATATATATATATATATATGAATATATATTTTAAAATCTAACAATAATTTATTTAATTAAGTTTTAAAACGTATTTGAGCTTCTCTGATACTCTTTGTTTACATAATTTCTGTTTCTATCTATTTACACTGTTATGCACACTGGTGGGTATTCATTATAAATTATGAACATCAGCTGGGCATGGTTCAGTAGAGCGCCTGATTATTAATCCAGCGGTTGTAAATTTAAATCCCTGTCAGTTGCAGCCTCCGTGATAACTGATTGTGTCTCTTTGTTTAATGTTATTCATCTCTTACCACTTATTCACGTGAGAAAGTTATGAGTTACTTGTGGATAAGGATGTACTTGAGTATTGGTTAATCTTCGAGGATCCCAGCAAAGAGTTGTAAGTTTAACTGATCGTCTGTTAGCACTCAATGTCATGAAAATGAAGATGTTTGAGCATTCACAATACATGGACCTTATCCAAATATAAACAGCACATGGGAGTGCTTTTGAAAACCACAGATCTGCCCTTCCAGGAATCAAACCAATCTGAGTCTTGGAGAGAGGATACTAACTATTAGACCACTGCAACTTCTTACCTACTGTGAAATCATTTATTTTCGTGGGTATTAAATTCCATGGTTTCCACTTCAAAGACATATTCGTGGGGACTTAAATTCGTTGGAAAACCAATTTAAAAAAAATTTTTTTATACACTTTTGACATCGCATAGTGCGTTCCAGTTGTTAACCTTTGCTGTAATTCACACGTCGCGCGTCAGGATTTATCGCACCCCACTGTGCAATTAAAGAGTTGACACTTGCAAATTAGTACCTTAATATACAAGTACGATAAAGAACTAATTGTTATGCAAACACCAGGTGAGGAAAGGAGAAGAACGACATCCAATTCAGAAAGGGTTTCAGAACGCAGGGCTGGTGTAAGTTACAATAGTGCCACCTCACATAACTGTGAAAATGGACAGTAATCTAATGTGCTGCGTATTTTAAAAGATTTTTTTTTTTTATTCATTAAAAATGTATCGCCATATATTTAATCATAAAGTGAAACAAGTTTAGAAGATATTACTTCACTTGAAACTTGTGTTTTATTTTTCTTTGTACGCACGCATACTGTCCTTTTACAATGTTTTACACTTTTTTTACAATGTTTACCGTAGGCCTATATGTCACATTGTTTCAACTCGATAGCATTTTGCTGCAAGGTGACGGTCTATTTTTAGCAATTCTGACATTTGATTGAAGTAGAGTAAATTATAACACATTTCGCTACACACACATGTCTATGAATTAAAGATGATATGTGCAATAAAAAATTATTGCACTATTTACAAAATCATTAAGTAAATATTGATGCAATATGACAAAAGAAAATATATAAATAAAGGATGAATTATTTACCATAATGCAATGCACGTAGGCATATGAAAAGAGAGGTAATGTATGTTGACAGCATTACATTGTTGCGTAAACTAAGTTTGTGGGTATTTGATTTTGTTGTCTAGGCTTCCCACGAAATCCACAAAAATAAGTACCCCACGAAAATTAATGATTTCACAGTATCTGACTTATATGTCTATCTATTTACACTGCTACATAATAATAAATTTATACTAAAGAGGTTACATCATTACCTTTACTTGTGTTTTATCAGGAAAGATGCCCAGTTAAGATTAAATGGAATAATGTTTTTTGTTTGTTTTATATTTGTTATATAGGTGACAAGTGAGAAGCAGGTTGCAGAGGCTCTGGATCTTACAAAGAACAAATTTAAACGTTTGGACAATGTTGTGAATTGTGCAGGTATCGCCATTGCCGTAAAGACATACAACTTTAACAAAAAGCAACCACATAAGCTTGATGCATTTAGTAATGTTTTGTTGGTAAGTGCGTGGGCATGTTTCTGTTAATTTAGTGAATGATCCTAACATATAGAAGACTTCATAATAATCTCAGTAGGTAAAACTTTGTCCTATCAAATTTACTGTTTCTGGCATGAAGTGTTTGGACAAGCTGGGCTTAGCAGTGAGAGGTCAGTAATCTTGAGAGTTAAAAGTACAAACCCATGCATATTACACATTTTCTTGTTTCATTCTCTATATCCACAGACTGATTACACAATAGTCATTTATTACACATTTTCTTGTTCCGCTCTCTATATTGACAGACTGATTACACATTTATAACACATTTTCTTGTTCCATTCTCTATATCAAAGATTAGTTACACATTTATTACACATTTTCTTATAATTCCCAGAACCTGATAGCAGTTGGAACGCTTACTAAACTGTGACATCATTAAACTTTCAGTTAAAACAACTGACCAATCAACATTGCTATTTATTGGACCCTGACGGGAGATCCTGGTCCATACTACAGACTATACATTTTCTCTTCCACTCTATATTAATAGACTGATTACACATTTATTATAATATTTTCTTGTCCTGCTCTATATTGACTGACTGTCAGATTACATATTTTTTTGTCCCACTTTAAAAAGTTACACATTTTTACAAATGAAATGTGCCTGCTTTCACCAGATGATCCAGGACTGTCCCTAATGGCCAGTGATTTCATTCAGTAATTCTTGTTCTGACCACCGGCTACTATGAGCTGAGGATATACCGTTTAAAACATATTTTGTTTTAATATGGCACAAAATGCAAATTTTTACTTTTCAATAAATCACATTGTTTGGTTTCATAAACAAATAATGCAGTCTATTTTTCATTAAAAACAATGAAATTTCATTGCAGATTGTCTCAGGTTTGCCCCTTCAGACCCCTTTTACTATGAAAATTCAACCTTCTACTCACAAAACTAGGGCTCTTGAAGTGAAACAATTTTTTACATGTCAATGTAATAATTGCACACGGTATCAGATATGAACTTTGTTAAATGTTCCGCAGACAAATGTAGCTGGTACATTTAATGTGATGTCTCAAGCTGCGGGTCTGATGAACGAGAATGAAGCCAATGAGAATGGACAGAGGGGTGTCATCATTAACACAGCCAGTGTTGCCGCTTTTGACGGACAAATAGGTAGATTATAATCTTCTTTTAAATTTACTAGCAATACTTGATTACATTTATACATTTTATTTTCATATATATATATGACATTTATTAATAGTGGCAACTGTAGAATTAACTGTGTTTTTGTAGAACTGTGTTATTAATTCATGATTACTTCATATTTGACTTTAAGGACAAGTATTATAGTTGTATTTACATAAATATTATCATTGCTAAATTATTGGCTTTTTAATTAAATTAATGTAATGAAAAGAATCATTTTATAAAATTATATATTATAGTTAAGGAGGAATATACCTTTTAAATTATTTCCGAAATCAGTGGAATATTTGGTATGTAATGAAACTAAAAAATTTCCAATTTGAATATTCTATTTTTTTCTGCGATAAATATAACTTTACCTATGATGTAAACATGGCCATGTTTGGCCTTTTTGACGTCCCGATTTATAGCAGCAAAATTGCATATTTTTCGACCTCAATCAAGTTTTACTGAATGTACAGAATCGAAACACATATCACCGCATATACATCTTACGGATATATGAATTTACATATGCAATAATATCGAAGAACACCAAATTCTGAAAATATTAGCGAAAAACGGAAATAATTTTTTTCTCTATTTTTTTTTAAAAAAATGCTTCAAACAAAATTACCAAAAAACAAACTGAGCGATTTTGAAATAATTTTTATGTGATTTGAAAAAAAATACTTCACAGTGATTGTAAGATTTTTAGAACAATTGACAAACTACATCAGTGATTGTAAGATTTTTAGAACAATTGACAAACTAGATTTGTTTAATTACATGTATTTAACCATAACCTACGTCAAAAAAGGCGTCAATATATTGCATGATTCTATGCGTTTTCAATAAGTTTTTGGACGGTTGATTAAGGTTAAATTATTTTCAAAATCAGTGGTATAATTAATAATGCCACATGTTGAAATTAATAGCGAAAAACAGAAACTATTTTTTTCTTGATTTTTGCGTAAAAATGGCTCCAAACCAAAATTACCAAAAAACAAACTGAGCGAATTTTTATATGATTTTATACTTTATATTGTACAATTATTGTGAGATTTTTTTAGAAAAATTAAGATTTTTATGATATTCAATTATCAAACCCTACCCTACGTAAAAAAACAACCTTTAAAGCAAACGTCAACGTTGGTATAGCGCATGAGGTATACGTTTTGTGATAATTAAACAAGTTTGTTCTTACTATTTTATAAGTATTTCATGCACACTAGTTATATATACTTCTGCTGTTTAGTGGTCTATAGCATTTATGATAGCGTGTCTGTTTGGCACATACAAAACTGTCATTTTTTTCACTTACACGGAACTGGATTCCAAAATAGTATTCTCATTTCTGACTAGCTCCATGACTTCTAGTGAAATGTGGACAATTATTAAAACAACAGGAATTATAATGGAAATTATTTTAATTTTTTTTCGAAACAGCTGTTGAATGAAAATAATACATATGTTTCATAGACACATAATTAGTTATGTTGTAAGGCTCATTGACTCTTTTGATGATGAATGACTAGACGAGGACTGGTAATCTGTATGGTCATTAAGATGACCAAACCTGCGACCTTTAGAGTAAGTGGTCAACACTCTTTCAACTGCACTTCAATTCTTCTTAGAGTGTATTGTGCTCTTTGTGCCATCGATGATAAGTAAATCAAACCAGTCTTTCCTGCGATCTTAGAAAGTAAACGAATACTCGAGCACAATCATCTCTGCAAGAAAAGGTTAAATTTTTACTTGGAATCAGTAGTGAGAGACAATGACAATGAGATGCATTTTAGTACATGTATATATAATTATATATAATTCATCACGGAGATTTTCACCGACAGGTGATTCTTAGATTGTAATTTTAACAAGTGAAGTCATGTTAGTTTTGAATGTACCTGTGAAAATGCTTAAACATATAAAATTATATTTATTTGGATTTGTTATTTTAATACTGAGGTATTTAATTTCTTATTTGATAGGGCAAAAAAAAAAAAAATATCAAACATAGCCGCCCAGAGAGACAGAAAATACTGCCCTGAACAAATGGTTATTTTGTTATTCGGAACAGTACAGTGAATCCTAAATGTACCTATCTCAATAATATAACTTGGTTAACATACAACTACAATCAATGATCAGCTTATTCTGAACATTACTAGTACTTTGGGAGAAAAAAGAAAAAAAAACACAATCATACATGGTATACACGTTTATTTTACGGGCTAACCAGAAACAGGTATATTACTTAGGCCTAAGTAATTTTAAAAATTGCTTTAAGTGAAAATGTGTTAAAATAGCGATGTGTCCCTTTAAAATAATAAAATGTTATACTTTAACTGATACCTTAGATTTACATTGAAATACGAAGATAAGTGGTTAGTGATTGATTTTCTATCGATATGAGATACATATGTATTACTTCTATCAAGTTTTGGGGGGAAGAAAAAATCACAAACTGTTCGCAGAAAAAAAGCAATATGTAAAATTAGGTCAACATGGCGCCTTTTGTCTGCAGAAAATTTAGGACAATGAAGAATTCTGTCCGCATCCAGACAAAAGTTGATGTATTTCTATTTTTTCCTGTGGATAAAAAGCATTGCGGGCAAAAAGCGCTTAGTGAACAATTAGTCGCAGGCGTGCAAATAGCCGACTTCTATTTACACATTTAATAAAAACGGATTTTTACATAATATTGATGATATTTCATAGAGAATAGAAATATAATCAAATTAAAATGTTATTGGTTG
The DNA here is from genome assembly GCA_029582155.1 of Panopea generosa. Taxonomy (NCBI): domain Eukaryota; kingdom Metazoa; phylum Mollusca; class Bivalvia; order Adapedonta; family Hiatellidae; genus Panopea; species Panopea generosa. The sequence goes on along the minus strand of CM055903.1, from coordinate 35,109,772 downwards.
AAGGAAAGACGTAGTATTTGATCTAGAGTGACTTTTATGTACATGTAGAATAAAAAAACAAAATAAGGGATGTTAAGAATGTCTAAGCAAATGGCGATGATGAAAACAATGATGATGATGATTACAGTGATGATGATGACAGTGATGATGGTGATATTTTGCTTTTTTATTACGGTGATGTTGATCACGATCTAGTAAGGGACCTTTATGGGGAATGTTTGTCGACTGGCTCAAAATTATATGCCACTAAGCAGTAGTGCAATAGTAGATATAACTCATGTACACAATATACTAGATTTTGTAGAATGAGGTTTAACATCATTTTTAACACATTTATAAGGTTATGTATTGCATATCCAGTTTTATTTAATGATCACAAACCCAACATTTAATGCACTATACCAACGTTGACGTTTTGCTTTAAAGCATGTTTTTGACGTAGGGTAGGGTTAAATATAAATTGAATATCATAAAAAATCTAGTTTGTCAATTTTTCTATAAATTTTCACAATAATTGAACAATATATTGAATAAAAATATGCAAAAATAGCTTGGTTTGTTTTTTAGTTAATTTTATTTGAAACCTTTTTTTCGAAAAAAATCGAGAAAAAAATAATTTCCGTTTTTCAGAATATGGCGTTCGTCATAATTCTTGCATTTGTAAATCCATACATCCATCAAATGTGTACGTGATTATATACGTTTCTATGCTGTACATTAGGTATAACTCAACTGAGGTCGAAAAATAAGCGGTTTTGCTGCTATAAATTGGGACGTCAAAAAGGTCGAACATGGCCATGTCAACAACGTCACATATACAGACCCTAAACCGCTCAAGTACCCCATAATTGCACTCCGTTTGCGCTCAGTTTGCACTCCGCGCTAAGTTTGCGCTCCGTTTGCGTGCACTCGATTAATCGCGGTTAATTTAATGCACTCACAAACGCAAGTATTCACTCACTAGCGCTGTATATCTGAGTGCTCTATTTAATACTCCTCTTACCGTTCGCTTCGTTCAGCGTTCACTTAATGTTCAGTTCGGTTTCCGGCCCATAACCAATCGCAACATCTCAACTCTTAAAATGATTCTATATTGACTTTTAAATTCAATCTGTTCCAATGGAGCAATAAAATGTATCCATGGGATTGAGTCAAGGTAAATTAATTCATAATCCGATTGTTTGTCTACACATTATGTCACCCGCTGGGCGAAAGGTTGTAAATTTCCGATAAACTAGTATTGATAGTAGGCATGTTTAACGGAAATGTCTATGTTTCGATATGTGATCAGTGGTCTGGGTGATCAAAGAATATCACACGTTATACCAGCTTCTGTTATCCAGACCGACATGTGTTTGTGTCAGTATCTTCTTTGATATACCGTAAGCCGTTTGTTACAGGAAAGCAATAAAGTTTGTCCACAAAATTTACAGATACATCATCAACATAAACTAAATATATTGTTATTAATAATTAAATTTAATTAATAATTCCATACTGTTGATACCTCGTTGGCCTTATAATAATCCTTAAATCTGCTCAGTGTAAGCAGTGACTTAACAACATGTGGATATATCACTGGTTTTGTTAATGATCAAACTAAAATAAGCTTTATAATCAATAATATGCACTGCATGGGTGATGAAAAATTCATTATAATCCGTGCAATGCAATTCGACATTATAATAAATGATTTTTGATAAATAATAATCTTGTAGTGTTTTTCTCAATTTGGGTCCAAATGTGGTTCACTTAACTTAAAAAAAGATATTCTGATATTTTATGTTTTTATAATTATTTTCGTTATCATTATGTATATAAATATACTTGCAATGAACTGTTTTCAGTGGGTTTCTCAAATTATTCTTTTACTGATAGTATGCTTTATGTTAATATATTATTTAAAATGACATACTATATTAAACTTGTTTGAAACTACACCCTCTGTGCTATACCGCTAATTATATGACACGCAGCAACACACCCGTGGTGTTAATTACGTTATGTCACATGCCAGTGAGAGCCATGTCAATTATATAGGTTATATGCTAAAGCGGTGACTTATCGGTCTATTGACCACGGAAGATATGTATGATTTAATTTTGATTGTAATTCGTGCCAGATGGATGAATCTTAATTGAGCCAACATTATGCGATTGAAAAGAAAGGATAAAAAAGGAAAACTGCCAGCCAATTAACAACAAATAAAAAAATCATTTAGGATATTGGTTATTCGAAGTTTCAGAACGCTTTAGTATGTAAATATCATGATGTTAATATCATTAAATAAACGAACCGAAAACCCCACGCCAGTTATGAATGAATGGTAGAAAGTGTGACATACACATATTAAGGGATGTGTATTCAGGGCTGTCATTTTACCACAGCTGCCATAGCGATTTCGTATAAAAAACAGATACAAACTAAAAATCAGAATTGTTAATTTACAAAATAAAACAATCCTACATTTTTAAAACTAATAAAAATTAAAGACATGTCTTTAAATAATTCCTTGTAAAAATGTAGTGTTTTATTTGTATTATTTTTTACTTTCATTATTTGTTTTATTTGTTTTATTTTTTTTTAAATATTATTATCATTGGAACTATTATTATAATATACATATTGACTTATTGATTTGTCACAGCTTTTATATTGGATACATGCATCTGGTCAGTCGTTCACAATAAATATAACAATTTAATTACTATTATGAAGGCAGAGATGCATGGCAATCATCAAAACAGATACCCATGGTGAGAACCACATGTGTGTCAATAAATAGTTAATTGGTGATTTATCGGTCCATTGGTCACGAAGAACCCTGCCGGTGTGTAATTTTCATTTTGATAATAATTTGTGCCAGATGAATAAATCTTAATTTAACCCGCGGCATGTGATTGGATAAGAAATATATAGTCAAAATCAATACTAAAATATGCAGATTTTTTATAATATTATTATTATCAGCATTATTATTAATATCTATTATATATTTTATTATTATTTATTACTATTATTATTAATAATATTTTCATTATTATTAATATTATTGTTATTATTGCTATATTACTTTATTATTATATTATTATATTATTATTATCTGAGTATTTTTTCTTCTTTATTATTATTATTATTATTATTGTTGTCATTTCTTACTTGTTGCCCCTTTTACAGCTGTTATAATGGCTTAATTGTTATGTGATTACGTGCACGTGATCAGGTGTATCGATTTTGTAGGAAAGCGGGAAAACAATATATTTACTATTTTATAGGCAGTGAATACATGTTCTATTTTGTTTATTTAAACTAGATGATCAAAAGCTGTTCTTTTGTCAATATATAATCACAACCTCAAAAAGGTCACCTAGAAATTTATGTTTACTAGTTTTTATTTCCTGTGTCTAATGTGTTATTTCAGTCTGTCGTGTTAATTTGGCATGCATTCATTTATTTTACATTAATTTAATTTAGCTTGATTGTGAAGTAAGCTCGGAGCTTATGCATATCGTTCTCCAGTGCATTCCCTTATTAGATCTGGTACTAAATTGTGTTTCGAGAGGTCGGGTAGAGCCTGGGTCAAACTCGCGACCTCTACCGTCTGAAGCCAGCACCCTATCCGCTGTACTACTGACCCACTTTATATTCTAGAATACAATTAATTTATTACTATTATTTTAATGAGATGTGCATGAGTATAATGTTTCCACTTTAATTGCAATATAACAGTTTTACTTATATTTGTTCACAACTAAGCACAAACTCAGTGTAACTATGTTTGGGGAAAATATAAAACTAAAGTCCAAATCAAATTGAAAACTGGTAATTTTTATTTTGCCAAAATACCCAAACAAATAAAATCATAATCATATAATTTTCCGCATATCTATGTTTTGTTTGATTCACGCATACTTTGTTATTTTTGTTTTTGGAGCAGTATACACTTAAATCGAAATAAAGAACATGTTTTGTATGTTCTATAACTAATTTATATCGAAATAACACGGTAAATAGTGAATTCATATTACATCTTTTCGAATTGTTATTTACACAATATATATACATTTTTATTACATTTTTAATTATTTATATTTTTGTTGCACAAACCAAATCATGCTTAAACATACAACTAAATTAACCGTAGATAACCATTGCTGTGTCCTCTATTGTATAATAGGTATTTTAAACATTATTGTATTGATCAGCTAAATATTGATATTTATGCTATAATTGATAAATTGTTGACCAAAATAAGTTTTATCATGCGTTTTACAATAAAACATTTATATAAACTACATGGTTTATATTTATGTGAAAGAAAATTTCTTTTTTATCTCGATTTTAAGTATCGACTTCACGATCAAATAATAAAAAAAGAGTGTATCCGAATGAACGAGTGCACTCAGTAGCGCAGGAATAGTTCTGTTATCAGTTATCTTACTGTGTCTAGCGTATACTGCATATACTGCGCATCTGAGTGCACTCAGCGTATCTGAGTGCATTCAGCGTGTCTGAGTGCACTCAATCTTTTACATGCGTTCAGGAGTGCGTTTATTATTCAAAATCCAGCGTTCGCTAACGGTCCAGGTACGCTCCGTCAGCGCTCAATCTGGGTTCCGCTTACGCTCTGAGTGTACTCTGTTTGCGTGCAATTTGGGTACTTGAGCGGTTTAGGGTCTGTAAATATATGTTATATTAACCATAGAAAAAAATACATATTCACATTGGAAATTACTTCTAGTTTCATTATATACCAAATATACTTCCAATTTCGTAATTTATTCCTTCTTAATCTAAAAAATTTAGCTTAAAAAAATTGGAATTTGCTTTTATTAGGTGACAATGAAACTTTAAGCTTTAGTTTCTTCAAACTGTAAACACATAGTTTTGTTTAACATTGGAAAAGGCCAGCTATACCACCAATAATTCCTCTGAGTGTAATGTCAGCTTTATAATAGATCAATCTCTGAAATGCATGTACTACATTTAAGTTGTGTTACATTGTAGGTCAGGCTGCATATGCAGCCAGTAAAGGAGCAATTGCCGCGTTGACATTGCCTGCAGCAAGAGATTTAAGTGTACGAGGTATAAGGGTAGTTACAATAGCTCCTGGTAAGTTTTCTGCACATCTGTTGTAACCCAACGTACCTGAAATATAAACCAGTTGTTTGATAGTAGCTGCGAGTGTTTAATGATTACCTGAATTATAAACCAGTTGTTTGATAGCAGCTGCATTTGCTTAATGATTACCTGTCAGAGATATAAACCAATTGTTTGATAATAGCTGCATGTGTTTAATGATTACCTGAGATATAAATCAGTTGTTTGATAATAGCTGCATGTGTTTAATGTTTACCTGAGATATAAATCAGTTGTTTGATAGAAGCTGCATTGGCTTAATGATTACCTGTCAGAGATATAAACCAGTTGTTTGATAATAGCTGCATGTGTTTAATGATTACCTGTCAGAAATATAAACCAGTTGTTTGATTATAGCTGCATGTGTTGAATGATTACCTGTCAGAAATATAAACCAGTTGTTTGATTATAGCTGCATGTGTTGAATGATTACCTGTCAGAAATATAAATCAGTTGTTTGATAGTAGCTGCATGTGTTTAATGATTACCTGTCAGGAATATAAAGCAGTTGTTTGATTATAGCTGCATGTGTTGAATGATTACCTGTCAGAAATATAAACCAGTTGTTTGATTATAGCTGCATGTGTTGAATGATTACCTGTCAGAGATATAAACCAGTTGTTTGATAATAGCTGCATGTATTTAATGATTACCTGAGATATAAACCAGCTGTTTGATAGTAGCTGCATGTGTTTAATGATTACCTGTCAGAGATAAAAATCAGTTGTTTGATAGTAGCTGCATGTGTTTAATGATTACCTGTCAGAGATATAAACCAGTTGTTTGATGATAGCTGCATGTGTTTAATGATTACCTGAGATATAAATCAGTTGTTTGATAATAGCTGCATGTGTTTAATGATTACCTGAGATATAAACCAGCTGTTTGATAATAGCTGCATGTGTTTAATGATTACCTGTCAGAGATATAAACCAGTTGTTTGATAGTTGCTGCATGTGTTTAATGATTACCTGTCAGAGATAAAAATCAGTTGTTTGATAGTAGCTGCATTTGCTTAATGATAACCTGTCAGAGATATAAACCAATTGTTTGATAATAGCTGCATGTGTTTAATGATTACCTGAGATATAAATCAGTTGTTTGATAATAGCTGCATGTGTTTAATGTTTACCTGAGATATAAATCAGTTGTTTGATAATAGCTGCATGTGTTTAATGATTACCTGAGATATAAACCAGTTGTTTGATAATAGCTGCATGTTTTAAATGATTACCTGAGATAGTTGCTGCATGTGTTTAATGATTACCTGTCAGAGATAAAAATCAGTTGTTTGATAGTAGCTGCATTTGCTTAATGATAACTTGTCAGAGATATAAACCAGTTGTTTGATAGTAGCTGCATTGGCTTAATGATTACCTGTCAGAGATATAAACCAGTTGTTTGATAGTAGCTGCATTAGCTTAATGATTACCTGTCAGAGATATAAACCAGTTGTTTGATAGTAGCTGCATTGGCTTAATGTTTACCTGTCAGAGATATAAACCAGTTGTTTGATAGTAGCTGCATGTGTTAAATGACTCCCTGAGATATAAACCAGTTGTTTGATAGTAGCTGCATGTGTTGAATGATTACCTGTCAGGGATATAAACCAGTTGTTTGATAATAGCTGCATGTGTTTAATGATTACCTGAGATATAAACCAGTTGTTTGATAGTAGCTGCATGTGTTTAATGATTACCTGTCAGAGATATAAACCAGTTGTTTGATAATAGCTGCATGTGTTTAATGATTACCTGAGATATAAACCAGTTGTTTGATAGTAGCTGCATGTGTTTAATGATTACCTGTCAGAGATATAAACCAGTTGTTTGATGATAGCTGCATGTGTTTAATGATTACCTGAGATATAAATCAGTTGTTTGATAATAGCTGCATGTGTTTAATGATTACCTGAGATATAAACCAGCTGTTTGATAATAGCTGCATGTGTTTAATGATTACCTGTCAGAGATATAAACCAGTTGTTTGATAGTTGCTGCATGTGTTTAATGATTACCTGTCAGAGATAAAAATCAGTTGTTTGATAGTAGCTGCATTTGCTTAATGATAACCTGTCAGAGATATAAACCAATTGTTTGATAATAGCTGCATGTGTTTAATGATTACCTGAGATATAAATCAGTTGTTTGATAATAGCTGCATGTGTTTAATGTTTACCTGAGATATAAATCAGTTGTTTGATAATAGCTGCATGTGTTTAATGATTACCTGAGATATAAACCAGTTGTTTGATAATAGCTGCATGTTTTAAATGATTACCTGAGATAGTTGCTGCATGTGTTTAATGATTACCTGTCAGAGATAAAAATCAGTTGTTTGATAGTAGCTGCATTTGCTTAATGATAACTTGTCAGAGATATAAACCAGTTGTTTGATAGTAGCTGCATTGGCTTAATGATTACCTGTCAGAGATATAAACCAGTTGTTTGATAGTAGCTGCATTAGCTTAATGATTACCTGTCAGAGATATAAACCAGTTGTTTGATAGTAGCTGCATTGGCTTAATGTTTACCTGTCAGAGATATAAACCAGTTGTTTGATAGTAGCTGCATGTGTTAAATGACTCCCTGAGATATAAACCAGTTGTTTGATAGTAGCTGCATGTGTTGAATGATTACCTGTCAGGGATATAAACCAGTTGTTTGATAATAGCTGCATGTGTTTAATGATTACCTGAGATATAAACCAGTTGTTTGATAGTAGCTGCATGTGTTTAATGATTACCTGTCAGAGATATAAACCAGTTGTTTGATAATAGCTGCATGTGTTTAATGATTACCTGAGATATAAACCAGTTGTTTGATAGTAGCTGCATGTGTTTAATGATTACCTGTCAGAGATATAAATCAGTTGTTTGATAGTAGCTGCATGTGTTTAATGATTACCTGTCAGAGATATTAACCAGTTGTTTGATAATAGCTGCATGTGTTTAATGATTACCTGTCAGTGATATATACCAGTTGTCTGATAATAGCTGCATGTGTTGAATGATTACCTGAGATATAAACCAGTGGTTTGATAATAGCTGCCTGTGTTTAATGATTTTTAAAAGTAAATCACTTACAACTGTCCAGTTTACCAAAGGTTAAGCTAACCAAGCTCAGAATACCAAGTCCAACTTTCCACAGAAAGATAGCTGATGATGATTGATACTGGCTGTGACATATGTTTATATACTAGTATACGCCAATATTAAACAAAGGAGGAGTGGTAGTGTAATGGATAGAGTGTTGGCCACTCATGCCAGAGGTTACGGGTTTGATCCCAGTTTGACCCGATGTCTCTCATTAAACAATACTTAGTACTGGTTCTAACTAGGAAGCGGACTCGAGAGTGGTTCATATAAACTCTTAGATCTCATCGCAGTTTAGCTATCTTAAATAAACTGGTATAAACTAAGCAAATGTTACACATAAATCGGACAGCTACAGCTTTGTCCCTCCATTTCACTTCTAAGTCATATGATTAAATATTAGCAAACAACCCTCAAAGGCATATTAAAAGCTTATAAATGCAGGGACAACATCGTGCAGTTGAATTGTTTTATCAAACATTAAACGTTTAACATAATAAAGGTGTGGGTGAACATCTGGTAGCTGGGTTTAGTTAACTCATTCCGTAGCATGTCTGACTATCAATTCAGGGGTTGTGAGTTTGAATCCCGGCCAGGCCACTGTCTTTGTGATGATATACATTACATGTCATTATCATTTGTCTCTCATCGCTAATTCAAGTGGAAAGTAATCAGTTACTTGCAGAGATGGGTGTGCTTTTATACTGGTTAACTTCCAGGATCTTAGGAAAGAGTGGGTAGGTTAAATGATCGTCTGTTAACCCTCGATGGTACAAAAATGATGCTAAACATTCAAACAAATAAACAAAGAATGTTCTAATAAAGACCTCTGACAACAATGATTCATTTAGAAACATTTCCATACAAGTCTTTTATTTTGTGTTTCCTTAAAGCAGTCATTATGGGGCCTATGGTATTAGCAATATTACAAACACATTTAAATTTTTTTTGTTATTATAAACGTTAACTTGTGATTGATAAACGACAATTTGTCTCATTGTCATTTGTCTCTCACCACTGATTCAAGCGGGAACTTATCAGTTACTTGTGGGGATTGGTGTGCTCAAGTATTAGTTAATCTTCCAAAATCCCAGGAAGGAGTGGTTAGGTTAACAGATTGTCTGTTAGCCCTCAGTGTCATAAAAATGCTGCTATAAATTCAAGCAAACAAACCATTGTAGACTATCTAGACTTGATTGCATTTAATGAAAGCAAAAGTTCAGATTACACAGGTTACTATCTATTACCTGCTCATGCTTATTTTTTTGTTAGATGCTTTTTGTCAACAAATAACTTATAATTGTATTATTTTTCTGATAGTTCATGATACAGCAAATGCAATCATGCCTTTCCTATTTAAAACCTTACACTATGCCTATTTGTATGTTTCAGGCTTGTTTTTAACGCCAATGTTACAAGGTCTTCCAGAAAAGGTACAGAACTTTTTAGCGTCAACAGTTCCGTTTCCAAAGCGTCTCGGTAACCCAGATGAGTATGGGTTTATGTGCCAGTCAATAATTGAGAATCCAATGCTAAACGGAGAAGTAATTCGATTGGATGGTGCTTTACGCATGATGCCTTGAGAATTGTTTCACAAGTGACATATAGGATAGAAAACTATTTGATCAAAATCTGATCTGAATCACAATTGATTGAACACTGGGGAATTCATCTGTGATTGATACAAAAATTAACTGAGTATTCATGTTGATTTTCATATAAATATTTGTTTTAATGTTTTACATTCTTCTTACAAATGCATGTAAACTAAACACCATTTGATGCAAGGATTAATTTTGAAGCAATTTTAAGAAATTTAAAGGATATTGAGAGATGTTCTTTTATCATTGAGATGTATGATTATAGATTGTAGCTTATGACAGTAATATTATAGCTGCAAAATAATTGAATTATTAAACGTAAAAAATTCTTAAATAAACTATTCATATTTTCTCTTCTCTTGAATTTCATGTACATGTATGTGTAAACAGTGTTGATTCATATACAAGAATTTAAAAACTTAAAATCTTTATTCAGATTTTCTGATAGATAAAAACATTAAATAAACAGTAATTATGATTGAAGTATCATTTAAATGAATTCAAACTGTGAAAGAATGATAAACACAGTATGGACCAATGACATCCCACTATGATATACGAGGGGGGATCAGAAAGTTCGTAGACTTTTGCCATAACTTTTTTATTTATCATTGTATTCTAATAATTCTCACGGAGCATGTGCCGCTATATATTTGCAGTAATTTTGCAAAAAAATAATAATTTTTCATCATTAGTTTTTATTCTATATTAACTATGGAAACGTCGATTTACGTAGTCGGGGCAGTTTTTGCTTTTTTCCTACTGCTACTATTCAAACAAGCGTTGCCAAAACGCGTTTTATTTTTAAATAAAAAATATCAATGTGTGCTGTATTGTTTGCTTGTTTACATCCTTTAAAAAAATGACACCAATTATGCGTATCTCAAAATGACGTCAATGTTATGATGCTACGGTATGCCATTTTGTTTGAAACAAAATGACGTCGGGGCACTTGAAAATGGATAAGCACGCGAAATACCGCAGTTCCGTAAAGTTCTACTCCATGTTAGGTAATACACCTGCTCAAAGAGAGAAACAAAAGTATATACGATGAATCTTATGTTTAAAGGTCTCTAGTGTTTAAATGTAAAAAAAAATTATGTTTTTGAGATGGCCGGGAATCAGTCATTAAAAAAGAGCAAATGGGAAGTCGATTTGAAGACATATTGGAATCAAAGCATGTTTTACAGAATTTTGTGTCCAGTATACCATCTTCTGATTTTGTCAACATGTTCACTGAATGGTTTAAATGGTGGCAAAAACGTATAGACCATGGAGGAGAGTATATTGAGAAGAAGTGACTCAGTAAATTTGATACAAAAGCACCAATTTAACATACTGACATCGTTTTTTGTTGAATACGTCATCATTTTGCCCCGACATATCTAACTGCTATGCTTTGAATAGTGTCTTATTTTCTTAATAGTTGACGTATCATGCTAAAATTTTCAAAATATGTCCCATATACATTTATTTCAAATACAATAACACTATTGTGCATTGTATAATTGACATAAATAAGTTATGGCAAAAGTCTACGAACTTTCTTATCCCCCCCTCGTATTAAAGAATTACAGGGAGTTTGACTGATCAGGAGTAGTCCTTGACCAAGTGGTTCTGTCATCAAATGACCTGGCACTTACCACTCACCACTGATGTCATGGATTTGAGCCCAGCCTGGTCCAAAACCTTTATTGGGAAAGTTACTGGCTGAAGGAAGTGGGTTCTACTTAGATTCATTCTTAGGCCTTCCTCCACCAAGGCAAACTGGATATACTATATAATGTCATGTGTTTCAAGTGGCATTAAACTAGTTTGATCAAGGTTGTGTATTGATGATACAGGAAGTTTGATCATGGTTGTGTATTGATGATACAGGATGTTTGATCAAGGTTGTGTATTGATGATACAGGAAGTTTGATCATGGTTGTGTATTGATGATACAGGAAGTTTGATCATGGTTATGCATTGATGATACAGGATGTTTGATCAAGGTTGTGTATTGATGATACAGGATGTTTGATCATGGTTGTGTATTGATGATACAGGAAGTTTGATCAATGTTGTGTATTGATGATACAGGATGTTTGATCAAGGTTGTGTATTGATGATACAGGAAGTTTGATCATGGTTGTGTATTGATGTTACAGGAAGTTTGATCAAGGTTGTGTATTGATGATACAGGATGTTTGATCATGGTTGTGTATTGATGATACAGGAAGTTTAATCATGGTTGTGTATTGATGATACAGGATGTTTGATCAAGGTTGTGTATTGATGATACAGGAAGTTTGATCATGGTTATGCATTGATGATACAGGATGTTTGATCAAGGTTTAGTATTGATGATACAGGAAGTTTGATCATGGTTGTGTATTGATGATACAGGAAGTTTGATCAATGTTGTGTATTAATGATACAGGATGTTTGATCAAGGTTGTGTATTGATGATACAGGAAGTTTGATCATGGTTGTGTATTGATGTTACAGGAAGTTTTATCAAGGTTGTGTATTGATGATACAGGATGTTTGATCAAGGTTTAGTATTGATGATACAGGAAGTTTGATCATGGTTGTGTATTGATGATACAGGAAGTTTAATCATGGTTGTGTATTGATGATACAGGAAGTTTGATCATGGTTGTGTATTGATAATACAGGAAGTTTGATTAAGGTTGTGTATTGATGATACAGGAAGTTTGATCACGGTTGTGTATTGATAATACAGGAAGTTTGATCATGGTTGTGTATTGATGATACAGGAAGTTTGATCATGGTTGTATATTGATAATACAGGAAGTTTGATCATGGTTGTGTATTGATAATACAGAAAGTTTGATTAAGGTTGTGTATTGATGATACAGGATGTTTGATCATGGTTGTGCATTGATGATACAGGAAGTTTGATCAATGTTGTGTATTGATGATACAGGAAGTTTGATCATGGTTGTGTATTGATGATACAGGAAGTTTGATCATGGTTGTGTATTGATAATACAGGAAGTTTGATCAAGGTTGTGTATTGATAATACAGGAAGTTTGATCATGGTTGTGTATTGATGATACAGGAAGTTTGATCATGGTTGTGTATTGATGATACAGGAAGTTTGATCACGGTTCTGTATTGATAATACAGGAAGTTTGATCATGGTTGTGTTTTGATAATTCAGGAAGTTTGATCAAGGTTGTGTATTGATGATACAGGATGTTTGATCATGGTTGTGCATTGATGATACAGGAAGTTTGATTAAGGTTGTGTATTGATGATACAGGAAGTTTGATCAAGGTTGTGTATTGATGATACAGGATGTTTGATCAAGGTTGTGTATTGATGATACAGGATGTTTGATCAAGGTTGTGTATTGATGATACAGGAAGTTTGATCATGGTTGTGTATTGATGATACAGGATGTTTGATCAAGGTTGTGTATTGATGATACAGGAAGTTTGATCATGGTTGTGCATTGATGATACAGGAAGTTTGATTAAGGTTGTGCATTGATGATACAGGAAGTTTGATCAAGGCTGTGCATTGATGATACAGGAAGTTTGATCAAGGTTGTGCATTGATGATACAGGAAGTTTAATCAAGGTTGTGTTGATGATACAGGAAGTTTGATCAAGGTTGTGTATTGATGATACAGGAAGTTTGATCAAGGTTGTGTATTGATGATACGGGAAGTTTGATCAAGGTTGTGTATTGATGTTACAGGAAGTTTGATCAAGGTTGTGTATTGATGATACAGGAAGTTTGATCAAGGTTGTGTATTGATGATACAGGATGTTTGATCAAGGTTTAGTATTGATAATACTGGAAGTTTGATCAATGTTGTGTATTGATGATACAGGAAGTTTGATCATGGTTGTGTATTGATGATACAGGATGTTTGATCAAGGTTGTGTATTGGTGATACAGGAAGTTTGATCAAGGTTGTGTATTGATGATACAGGAAGTTTGATCAAGGTTGTGTATTGATGTTACAGGACGTTTGATCAAGGTTGTGTATTGATGATACAGGATGTTTGATCATGGTTGTGTATTGATGATACAGGATGTTTGATCAAAGTTGTGTATTGATGATACAGGAAGTTTGATCATGGTTGTGTATTGATGTTACAGGAAGTTTGATCAAGGTTGTGTATTGATAATACAGGATGTTTGATCAAGGTTGTGTATTGATGATATAGGATGTTTGATCAAGGTTGTGTATTGATGATACAGGATGATTGATCATGGTTGTGTATTGATGATACAGAATGTTTGAAGTTTGATCAAGGTTGTGTATTGATGATACAGGATGTTTGATCAAGGTTGTGTATTGATGATACAGGATGTTTGATCAAGGTTGTGTATTGATGATATAGGATGTTTGATCAAGGTTGTGTATTGATGATACAGGATGATTGATCATGGTTGTGTATTGATGATAAAGGAAGTTTGATCATGGTTGTGTATTGATGATACAGGAAGTTTGATCATGGTTGTGTATTGATGATACAAGAAGTTTGATCAAGGTTGTGTATTGATGATACAGGATGTTTGATCATGGTTTTGTATTGATGATACAGGAAGTTTGATCAAGGTTGTGTATTGATGATACAGGAAGTTTGATCAAGGTTGTGTATTGATGATACAGAATGTTTGATCAACGTTGTGTTTTGATGTTACAGGATGTTTGATCATGGTTGTGTATTGATGATACAGGAAGAGGTTGTGTATTGATGATACAGGAAGAGGTTGTGTATTGATGATACAGGATGTTTGATCATGGTTGTGTATTGATGATACAGGAAGTTTGATCAAGGTTGTGTATTGATGATACAGGAAGTTCGATCAAGGTTGTGTATTGATACGGGAAGTTTGATCAAGGTTGTGTATTGATGATACAGGATGTTTGATAATGATTGTGTATTGATGATACGGGAAGTTTTATCAAGGTTGTGTATTGATGATACAGGATTTTTGATCAAGGTTGTGTATTGATGATACAGGATGTTTGATCAAGGTTGTGTATTGATAATACAGGAAGTTTGATCAAGGTTGTGTATTGATGATACAGGAAGTTTGATCATGGTTGTGTATTGATGATACAGAATGTTTGATCATGGTTGTGTATTGATGATACAGGATGTTTGAAAAAAAAGGTTTAGTATTGATGATACAGGAAGTTTGATCAAAGTTGTGTATTGATGATACAGGATGTTTGATCATGGTTGTGTATTGATGATACAGGATGTTTGATCATGGTTGTGTATTGATGAAACAGGATGTTTGATCAAGGTTTAGTATTGAAGATACAGGAAGTTCAATCAAGGTTTTGTATTGATGATACAGGAAGTTTGATCAAGGTTTACTATTGATGATACAGGTCTCACTGAACAATTACCTCCCTTACATGACGGTAGCAAGATTATTACGCCCAAGAAATTAGAGCTGTGTAAAGCGGTTGGGTAATTTTTTTTTTAAAAATGCATAAAATGTCATATTTCTTTGTGCATATGGGAACATTGGAACATTTTCATGATTTCTGCAAAGTTTGGGTGACCCTGGGAACTGTTTGATGATGCTATAACAGTTTAAAGATGCGTAGTGATACACTGCAACAAATGGGCAGAATTGTCAAAAATGAAGGGGTGCCATCAAACCATCGAAATTGTGAAAAAGCAACCTGGTCAACCCCATGTTTTTTTCTGCATATTTGGACCAACAGAGGACTATCTATGGGAATAAGGCACTTTTAGAACCATTGGTAATGTATCCAGTGTTCCAGAAGTGCATGTCTCTATATGTAGAACAGTACAAAATTAATTGGTGTGTGAGACGTACAGGATGTTTGAACATGGTTGTATTTTTATGATACAGGAAGTTTGATCATGGTTGTGTACTGATGATACAGGATGTTTGATCAAGGTTTAGTATTGATGATACAGGAAGTGTGATCAAGGTTGTGTATTGATGATACAGGATGTTTGATCATGGTTGTGTATTGATGATACAGGAAGTTTGATCATGGTTGTGTATTGATGATATAGGATGTTTGATCATGGTTGTGTATTGATGATTCAGGAAGTTTAATCATGGTTGTGTATTGATGATTCAGGAAGTTTAATCATGGTTGTGTATTGATGATACAGGAAGTTTGATCAATGTTATGTATTGATGATACAGGATGTTTGATCAAGGTTGTATATTGATGATACAGGAAGTTTGATCAAGGTTATGTATTGATGATACAGGAAGTTTGATCAAGGTTGTATATTGATGATACAGGAAGTTTAATCACGGTTGTGTATTGATGATACAGGGTGTTTGATCAAGGTTGTATATTGATGATACAGGAAGTTTAATCATGGTTGTGTATTGATGATTCAGGAAGTTTAATCATGGTTGTGTATTGATGATACAGGAAGTTTGATCATGGTTGTGTATTGATGATACAGGAAGTTTGATCATGGTTGTGTATTGATGATTCAGGAAGTTTAATCATGGTTGTGTATTGATGATACAGGAAGTTTGATCAAGGTTGTATATTGATGATACAGGAAGTTTAATCATGGTTGTGTATTGATGATACAGGATGTTTGATCAAGGTTGTATATTGATGATACAGGAAATTAATCACGGTTGTGTGTTGATGATACAGGATGTTTGATCAAGGTTTAGTATTGATGATACAGGAAGTTTGATCAAGGTTGTGTATTGATGATACAGGAAGTTTGATCAAGGTTGTGTATTGATGATACAGGAAGTTTAATCATGGTTGTGTATTGATGATTCAGGAAGTTTAATCATGGTTGTGTATTGATTATACAGGAAGTTTGATCAAGGTTGTATATTGATGATACAGGAAGTTTAATCACGGTTGTGTATTGATGATACAGGATGTTTGATCAAGGTTGTATATTGATGATACAGGAAGTTTAATCACGGTTGTGTATTGATGATACAGGATGTTTGATCAAGGTTTAGTATTGATGATACAGGAAGTTTGATCAAGGTTGTGTATTGATGATACAGGAAGTTTAATCAAGGTTGTGTATTGATGATACAGGAAGTTTAATCCTGGTTGTGTATTGATGATTCAGGATGTTTGATCATGGTTGTGTATTGATGATACAGGAAGTTTGATCAAGGTTAAGTATTGATGATACAGGATGTTTGATCATGGTTGTGTATTGATGATATAGGAAGTTTGATCATGGTTGTGTATTGATGATATAGGATGTTTGATCATGGTTGTGTATTGATGATTCAGGAAGTTTAATCATGGTTGTGTATTGATGATTCAGGAAGTTTGATCAAGGTTATGTATTGATGATACAGGAAGTTTGATCAAGGTTGTATATTGATGATACAGGAAGTTTAATCACGGTTGTGTATTGGTGATACAGGATGTTTGATCAAGGTTGTATTTTGATGATACAGGAAGTTTAATCATGGTTGTGTATTGATGATTCAGGAAATTTAATCATGGTTGTGTATTGATGATACAGGAAGTTTGATCATGGTTGTGTATTGATGATACAGGAAGTTTGATCAAGGTTATGTATTGATGATACAGGAAGTTTGATCAAGGTTGTATATTGATGATACAGGAAGTTTAATCACGGTTGTGTAGTGATGATACAGGATGTTTGATCAAGGTTGTATATTGATGATACAGGAAGTTTAATCATGGTTGTGTAATGATGATTCAGGAAGTTTAATCATGGTTGTGTATTGATGATACAGGAAGTTTAATCACGGTTGTGTATTGATGATACAGCATGTTTGATCAAGGTTTAGTATTGATGATACAGGAAGTTTGATCAAGGTTGTGTATTGATGATACAGGAAGTTTGATCAAGGTTGTGTATTGATGATACAGGAAGTTTGATCACGGTTGTGTATTGATGATACAGGAAACTTAATCATGGTGTGTATTGATGATTCAGGAAGTTTAATCATGGTTGTGTATTGATGATACAAGAAGTTTGATCAAGGTTGTGTATTGATGATACAGGAAGTTTAATCACGGTTGTATATTGATGATACAGGATGTTTGATCAAGGTTGTATATTGATGATACAGGAAGTTTAATCACGGTTGTGTATTGATGATACAGGATGTTTGATCAAGGTTTAGTATTGATGATACAGGAAGTTTGATCAAGGTTGTGTATTGATGATACAGGAAGTTTGATCAAGGTTGTGTATTGATGATACAGGAAGTTTGATCAAGGTTGTGTATTAATGATACAGGATGTTTGATCATGGTTGTGTATTGATGATACAGGAAGTTTGATCAAGGTTGTGTATTGATGATACAGGATGTTTGATCATGGTTGTGTATTGATGATACAGGAAGTTTGATCAATGTTGTGTATTGATGATACAGGATGATTGATCATGGTTGTGTATTGATGATAAAGGAAGTTTGATCACGGTTGTGTATTGATGATACAGAAAGTTTGATCATGGTTGTGTATTGATGATACAGGAAGTTTGATCAAGGTTGTGTATTGATGATACAAGATGTTTGATCATGGTTGTGTATTGATGATACAGGAAGTTTGATCATGGTTGTGTATTGATGATACAGGAAGTTTGATCAAGGTTATGTATTGATGATAAAGGAAGTTTGATCATGGTTGTGTATTGATGATACAGGAAGTTTGATCATGGTTGTGTATTGATGATACAGGAAGTTTGATCAAGGTTGTGTATTGATGATACAAGATGTTTGATCATGGTTGTGTATTGATGATACAGGAAGTTTGATCAAGGTTGTGTATTGATGATACAGGAAGTTTGATCAAGGTTATGTATTGATGATACAGAATGTTTGATCAAGGTTGTGTTTTGATGTTACAGAATGTTTGATCAAGGTTGTGTTTTGATGTTACAGGATGTTTGATCATGGTTGTGTATTGATGATACAGTAAGTTTGATCATGGTTGTGTATTGATGATACAGGAAGAGGTTGTGTATTAATGATACAGGATGTTTGATCATGGTTGTGTATTGATGATACAGGAAGTTTGATCAAGGTTGTGTATTGATGATACGGGAAGTTTGATCAAGGTTGTGTATTGATGATACAGGAAGTTTGATCAAGGTTGTGTATTGATGATTCGGGATGTTTGATCATGGTTGTGTATTGATGATACGGGAAGTTTTATCAAGGTTGTGTATTGATGATACAGGATGTTTGATCAAGGTTGTGTATTGATGATACAGGATGTTTGATCAACGTTGTGTATTGATGATACAGGAAGTTTGATCAAGGTTGTGTATTGATGATATAGGATGTTTGATCATGGTTGTGTATTGATGATACAGGAAGTTTGATCATGGTTGTGCATTGATGAAACAGGATGTTTGATCATGGTTGTGTATTGATGATACAGGAAGTTTGATCAAGGTTTAGTATTGATGATACAGGAAGTTTGATCAAGGTTGTGTATTGATGATACAGGAAGTTTGATCAAGGTTGTGTATTGATGATACAGGAAGATCAAGGTTGTGTATTGATGATACAGAAAGTTTGATCATGGTTGTGTATTGATGATACAGGAAGTTTGATCAAGGTTGTGTATTGATGATACAGGAAGTTTGATCAAGGTTGTGTACTGATGATACAGGAAGTTTGATCAAGGTTGTGTATTGATGATACAGGAAATTTGATCATGGTTGTGTATTGATGATTCAGGAAGTTTGATCATGGTTGTGTCTTGATGATACAGGAAGTTTGATCATGGTTGTGTATTGATGATTCAGGAAGTTTGATCATGGTTGTGTATTGATGATACAGGATGTTTGATCATGGTTGTGTATTGATGATACAGGAAGTTTGATCAAGGTTGTGTATTGATGATACAGGAAGATCAAGGTTGTGTACTGATGATACAGGATGTTTGATCATGGTTGTGTATTGATGATACAGGATGTTTGATCATGGTTGTGTATTGATGATACAGGATGTTTGATACAGGATGTTTGATCATGGTTGTGTATTGATGATACAGGATGTTTGATCATGGTTGTGTATTGATGATACAGGATGTTTGATCAAGGTTTAGTATTGAAGATACAGGAAGTTTGATCAAGGTTTAGTATTGATGATACAGGAAGTTTGATCAAGGTTTAGTATTGATGATACAGGAAGTTTGATCAAGGTTTAGTATTGATGATACAGGAAGTTTGATCAAGGTTGTGTATTGATGATACAGGATGTTTGATCATGGTTGTGTATTGATGATACAGGAAGTTTGATCATGGTTGTGTATTGATGATACAGGATGTTTGATCAAGGTTTAGTATTGATGATACAGGAAGTTTGATCAAGGTTTAATATTGATGATACAGGAAGTTTGATCAAGGTTTAGTATTGATGATACAGGAAGTTTGATCAAGGTTTAGTATTGATGATACAGGATGTTTGATCATGGTTGTGTATTGATGATACAGGATGTTTGATCGAGGTTTAGTATTGATGATACAGGAAGTTTGATCGAGGTTTAGTATTGATGATACAGGATGTTTGATCAAAGTTGTGTATTGATGATACAGGAAGTTTGATCAAGGTTTAGTATTGATGATACAGGAAGTTTGATCAAGGTTGTGTATTGATGATACAGGATGTTTGATCAAGGTTGTGTATTGATGTTACAGGATGTTTGATCAAGGTTGTGTATTGATGATACAGGATGATTGATCATGGTTGTGTATTGATGATACAGGAAGTTTGATCAAGGTTATGTATTGATGATACAGGAAGTTTGATCATGGTTGTGTATTGATGATACAGGAAGTTTGATCAAGGTTGTGTATTGATGATACAGCATGTTTGATCATGGTTGTGTATTGATGATACAGGATGTTTGATCATGGTTGTGTATTGTTGATACAGGAAGTTTGATCAAGGTTGTGTATTGATGATACAGGATATTTGATCATGGTTGTGTATTGATGATACAGGAAGTTTGATCAAGGTTGTGTATTGATGTTACAGGAAGTTATTTGTATATTTGTTTATTAAGCAAGCATATCAACATGACTTTATATTGAAGGTGTTAGATATATACAAATATTTATTGTTGTTTATTTGAGTGGCCACAACTTGGAAATAATTGCGGATTAGTTTTGTATTATGCAAAAACTAAATATATAAAGAAATATGGCCCTTGAATCATTGAATGCTTGTCGGAATTAATGGCTCAATTGTCAAGAAGTGTGTTATTTGGTATTATGTGTATCCTAACTCTCAGTTTTTATTTGAACTTCACCAAAATTTGTGTTATTTGGATGTTGTATGCATTCTGGCACCTGCAGTGCTATTCAGTAGTTATACAGACAATATATCTAGATCGAGTATTTGGATGTTGTATGCATTCTTGCACCTGCAGTGTTATTCAGTAGTTATACAGAAAATATATCTAGGTCGAGTATTTGGATGTTGTATGCATTCTGGCACCTGCAGTGTTATTCAGTAGTTATACAGACAGCATATCTAGGTCGAGTATTTGGATGTTGTATGCATTCTGGCACCTGCAGTGCTATTCAGTAGTTATACAGACAGTATATCTAGGTCGAGTATTTGGATGTTGTATGTATTTTGCCACCTGCAGTGCTATTCAGTAGTTATACAGACAGTATATCTAGGTCGAGTATTTGGATGTTGTATGCATTCTGCCACCTGCAATGTTATTCAGTAGTTATACAGACAGCATATCTAGGTCGAGTATTTGGATGTTGTATGCATTCTGGCACCTGCAGTGCTATTCAGTAGTTATACAGACAGTATATCTAGGTCGAGTATTTGGATGTTGTATGCATTCTGGCACCTGCAGTGCTATTCAGTAGTTATACAGACAGTATATCTAGGTTGAGTATTTGGATGTTGTATGCATTCTGGCACCTGCAGTGTTATTCAGTAGTTATACAGACAGCATATCTAGGTGAGTATTTGGATGTTGTATGCATTCTTGCACCTGCAGTGTTATTCAGTAGTTATACAGACAATATATCTAGGTCGAGTATTTGGATGTTGTATGCATTCTGGCACCTGCAGTGTTATTCAGTAGTTATACAGACAGTATATCTAGGTAGAGTATTTGGATGTTGTATGCATTCTGGCACCTGCAGTGTTATTCAGTAGTTGTACAGACAGTATATCTAGGTCGAGTATTTGGATGTTGTATGCATTCTGGCACCTGCAGTGCTATTCAGTAGTTGTACAGACAGTATATCTAGGTCGAGTATTTGGATGTTGTATGCATTCTGGCACCTGCAGTGCTATTCAGTAGTTATACAGACAGTATATCTAGGTCTAGTATTTGGATGTTGTATGCATTCTGGCACCTGCAGTGCTATTCAGTAGTTATACAGACAGTATATCTAGGTCGAGTATTTGGATGTTGTATGCATTCTGGCACCTGCAGTGCTATTCAGTAGTTATACAGACAGAATATCTAGGTTGAGTATTTGGATGTTGTATGCATTCTGCCACCTGCAGTGTTATTCAGTAGTTATACAGACAGCATATCTAGGTCGAGTATTTGGATGTTGTATGCATTCTGCCACCTGCAGTGTTATTCAGTAGTTATACAGACAGCATATCTAGGTCGAGTATTTGGATGTTGTATGCATTCTGCCACCTGCAGTGCTATTCAGTAGTTATACAGACAGCATATCTAGGTCGAGTATTTGGATGTTGTATGCATTCTGCCACCTGCAGTGCTATTCAGTAGTTATACAGACAGCATATCTAGGTCGAGTATTTGGATGTTGTATGCATTCTGGCACCTGCAGTGCTATTCAGTAGTTATACAGACAGTATATCTAGGTCGAGTATTTGGATGTTGTATGCATTCTGGCACCTGCAGTGCTATTCAGTAGTTATACAGACAGTATATCTAGGTCGAGTTTTTGGATGTTGTATCCATTCTGGCACCTGCAGTGTTATTCAGTAGTCATACAGACAGCATATCTAGGTCGAGTATTTGGATGTTGTATGCATTCTGCCACCTGCAGTGTTATTCAGTAGTTATACAGACAGCATATCTAGGTCGAGTATTTGGATGTTGTATGCATTCTGGCACCTGCAGTGTTATTCAGTAGTTATACAGACAGTATATCTAGGTCGAGTATTTGGATGTTGTATGCATTCAGGCACCTGCAGTGTTATTCAGTAGTTATACAGACAGTTTATCTAGGTCGAGTATTTGGATGTTGTAGGCATTCTGGCACCTGCAGTGTTATTCAGTAGTTATACAGACAGCATATCTAGGTCGAGTATTTGGATGTTGTATGCATTCAGGCACCTGCAGTGTTATTCAGTAGTTATACCGACAGTATATCTAGGTCGAGTATTTGGATGTTGTATGCATTCTGGCACCTGCAGTGTTATTCAGTAGTTATACAGACAGTATATCTAGGTAGAGTATTTGGATGTTGTATGCATTCTGGCACCTGCAGTGCTGTTCAGTAGTTATACAGACAGTATATCTAGGTCGAGTATTTGGATGTTGTATGCATTCTGGCACCTGCAGTGCTATTCAGTAGTTATACAGACAGTATATCTAGGTCGAGTATTTGGATGTTGTATGCATTCTGGCACCTGCAGTGCTAGTCAGTAGTTATACAGACAGTAAATCTAGGTCGAGTATTTGGATGTTGTATGCATTCTGGCACCTGCAGTGCTATTCAGTAGTTATACAGACAGTATATCTAGGTCGAGTATTTGGATGTTTTATGCATTCAGGCACCTGCAGTGCTATTCAGTAGTTATACAGACAGTATATCTAGGTCGAGTATTTGGATGTTGTATGCATTCAGGCACCTGCAGTGTTATTCAGTAGTTATACAGACAGTATATCTAGATTGAGTATTTGAACTTACCAAAGTAGTTTATTATTTAAAGTCAGAATTATGGTCCTTAATTCATTAAAAAAACAAGTTGTTTGATGTTGTGTTCATATTAGCATATTTGTTTTTATTAGATTATTGTCAAACTTCTACAGTTGTTGTATAACCATAATATCATGGACAAGTTGTTGAACCGGCAAAACTAGAGGATTAATGTTTGGATTATCAATCTTGAGTTGTCAAAAATTGTGTTATTTGAATGCACTCTAGTATCTGCATTTTAATTTGATCTCTACCAAAAGTGCACAGTATATACAACTTTATATTCGGATGACTATTTGAACTGATAAAAAATTGGATAATTAATGTCGGGAATTATGGCCCTCGATTCATCAAAAATTGTGTATTTGAAGTTATATGCATTTCATCACTCGCAGTTTTCATTTGTTCTTCACCAAACTTGTATAGTAGTTATATATCTATAATATCTCTGCTGACCAACTTTAACTGTTTGAAGTTTGGTCCTTGCATATCAAAATTTGCATTCTTTGACACCGTCTCTTCTTTCATAATTGAGCTACTGAGAGCCAATTTTGCTCTCTTGTTTTGGATAGAGTTTACCTGTATTTTGACACAATGTGTCCTCAGCATGTGTGACAGGGCTTGTAATATTGCCTTGAGTAGAAATCGGCATAATATCATTGAAAATGTTGTCAAAGTGGAGCTAAACACCCAAAACTACAGTCTAAACACCATACAAGAAAAAGTTATATAAACACCATACAGCAAAACAAAACAGAAGATTCCAAACACTAAATCATACAATATCATATCAATGCAAAACAATACCAAATAATCTAAACATCATATAAATATTCCAAATACCTTAAAATACAGTAAAATCTAAGCAGTGTACAGTTCAATCTAAACACCAAACACTACAATAAAATCTTAACATCATACAATACAATACAATCTAAACATCATTCACTTCAGTACAATCTAAACATTCTACAATACAGAACAATTTAAACCTCATACAATACATAACAATCTAAACACCATTCAATAAAGTACATGTATAATCTGAGCACCATACACTACAGAACAATCTAAACATCATGTAAGACAGTACAATATAAACACCATACACAACACCTAAAATACAGAACAACCTAAACACCATGTAATACAGTACAATCAAAACATACAATACATAACAATCTAAACACCATGCAATACAGAACATGTTAAATCTAAACACCATACACTACAGAATAATCTTAACACCATACACTACAGAACAATCTAAACACCATACACTACAGTACAATTTAAACACCATACACTACAGTACAATCTAAACAACATACACTACAGTACAATCTAAACACCATACACTACAGTACAATCTAAACACCATACAATACAGAACAATCGAAACACCATACACTACAGTACAATCTAAACACCATACACTACAGTACAATCTAAACACCATACACTACAGTACAATCTAAACACCATACACTACAGTACAATCTAAACAACATACACTACAGTACAATCTAAACACCCTACATAACAGTACAATCTGAGCACCATACACTACAGTACAATCTAAACAACATACACTACAGTACAATCTTAACACCATACAATACAGTACAATCTAAACACCATACACTACAGTACAATCTAAACACCATACACTACAGTACAATCTAAACACCATACACTACAGTACTATCTAAACAACATACACTACAGTACAATCTAAACACCATACAATACAGTACAATTTAAACACCCTACAATACAGAACAATCAAACACCATACACTACAGTACAATCTAAACACGATACACTACAGAACAATCTAAACACCATACACGACATAACAATCTAAACACCCTACAATACAGAACAATCTAAACACCATGCAAAACAGTACAATCTTAACACCCTACAATACAGTATTATCTGAACACCATACAATACAGAACAATCTATACACTCAGCAACACATTACAGTCAAAACACCATGCAATAAGTACAATCTGAACACCATACACTACAGTACAATCTTAACACCATACAATACAGAACAATCGAAACACCCTACACTACAGTACAATCTAAACACCATGCACTACAGTACAATCTAAACACCATGCAATACAGTACAATCTAAACACCATACACTATAGTACAATCTAAACACCATACACTACAGTACAATCTAAACACCATGCAATTCAATACAATCTAAACACCATACACTACAGTACAATCTAAACACCATACAATACAGGACAATCTAAACACCATACACTACAGAACAATCTAAACACCATACACTACAGTACAATCTAAACACCATACACTACAGTACAATTTAAACACCATATACACTACAATACAATCTTAACACCCTACAATACATGACAATCTAAACACCATGCAAAACAGTACAATCTTAATACCCTATAATACAGGATAATCTAAACACCCTACAATACAGGACAATCTAAACACCCTACAATACAGAACAATCTGAACACCGTGCAAAACAGTACAATCTTAACACATTACAATACAGGACAATCTCAACACCATACAATACAGTACAATCTAAACACCCTACAATACAGAACAATGTAAACACCATGCAAAACAGTACAATCTTAACACCCTACACTACAGGACAATCTAAACACCCTACAATACAGAACAATCTATACACTCAGCAATACATTACAGTCTTAACACCATGCAATAAGTACAATCTAAACACCATACACTACAGTACAATCTAAACAACATACACTACAGTACAATTCTTAATACCATACACTACAGAACAATCTAAACACCATACAATACAGTACAATCTGAGCACCATACAGTACAGAACAATCTAAACACCATACACTACAGTACAATCTTAACACCATACACTACAGTACAATGTAAACACCATACACTACAGTACAATCTAAACACCATACACTACAGAACAATCTAAACACCATACACTACAGTACAATCTTAACACCATACACTACAGAACAATCTAAACACCATACACTACAGTACAATCTTAACACTGATACACTACAGAACAATCTAAACACCCTACAATACAGAACAATATATACACTCAGCAATACATTGCAGTCTAAACACCATGCAATAAGTACAATCTAAACACCATACACTACAGTACAATCTAAACAACATACACTACAGTACAATCTTAACACCATACACTACAGAACAATCTAAACACCCTACAATACAGAACAATCTATACACTCAGCAATACATTACAGTCTAAACACCATACACTACAGAACAATCAAACACCATACACTACAGTACAATCTTAACACCATACACTACAGAACAATCTAAACACCATACACTACAGTACAATCTTAACACAATTCACTACAGTACAATCTTAACACCATACACTACAGAACAATCTAAACACCATACACTACAGTACAATCTTAACACGATACACTACAGAACAATCTAAACACCATACACAACAGTACAATCTTAACACCATACACTACAGAACAATATAAACACCCTACAATACAGTATAATCTGAACACCATACACTACAGAACAATCTAAACACCATACACTACAGTACAATCTAAACACCCTACAATACAGAACAATTTAAACACCCTACAATACAGTACAATTTAAACACCATACACTACAGTACAATCTTAACACCATTCAATACAGAACAATCTAAACACCATACACTACAGTACAATCTAAACACCATACAATACAGAACAATTTAAACACCCTACAATACAGTACAATCTAAACACCATACACTACAGTACAATCTAAACACCATACACTACAGAACAATCTAAACACCCTACACTACAGTACAATCTAAACACCCTACAATACAGTACAATCTAAACACTATACACTACATTACAATCTTAACACCATACACTACAGAACCATCTAAACACCATACACTACAGTACAATCTTAACACCATACACTACAGTACAATCTAAACACCATACACAACAGTACAATCTAAACACCCTACAATACAGAACACTTTAAACACCCTACACTACAGTACAATCTAAACACCATACACTACAGTACAATCTAAACACCATACAATACAGTACAATCTAAACACCCTACAATACAGTACAATCTTAACACCATTCACTACAGTACAATCTTAACACCATACACTACAGAACAATCTAAACACCATACACTACAGTACAATCTTAACACGATACACTACAGAACAATCTAAACACCATACACAACAGTACAATCTTAACACCATACACTACAGAACAATATAAACACCCTACAATACAGTATAATCTGAACACCATACACTACAGAACAATCTAAACACCATACACTACAGAACAATATATACACTCAGCAATATATTACAGTCTAAACACCATGCAATAAGTACAATCTAAACATCCTACAATACAGAACACGATATAATACAGTATACTCTAAACAAGATAACAATACCATCTAAACCTCATACAATACAATATAAATACATTTCAGAATAGTCTAAACACTATACAATACATTAAAATCTAAATACTATACAGTACAGTATAGTTTTGACACCACACAATACTGTTCGATTTTAACACCATACAATACTGTACAATCTTAACACAATGCAATACTGTAAAATTTTAACACGTCTATA
Source organism: Panopea generosa (assembly GCA_029582155.1). Taxonomy (NCBI): domain Eukaryota; kingdom Metazoa; phylum Mollusca; class Bivalvia; order Adapedonta; family Hiatellidae; genus Panopea; species Panopea generosa. The sequence continues at coordinate 35,081,334 of CM055903.1, read as the reverse complement.
CACCTTACAATATATAGTACCATTTTAACGCAAAATAACTAAAGGACCATAGGAGTACTAATTACGTTGTGTTGAATTCCACTGTAATGTGTATGTGATAATAAAAATAATAATTTCATTCTCCACAATGATATCAATTCGCTGTATATATTTATAAAAAGATAAATACCAATAAATAATCAACACAACACACCAACTTGAATAAACCCGGTCATGTAGAAGCAAGTCAAGTCAAAATTGTTTCTTGTTGCATTTATTTATGTACACACATGCGCACACGTGTACATACACATACAATACTGTGCACGCGCGTTATGTGGAGATCATATACAAAAGTAGTGCATAGATAACTTATTTATAAAAAGACAAATAAAAAATGCATTGTGAAGAAAGTTACATGTAAACAAGAATTCCGCGGAATGATATGTCTCGCCGTGTCCGCTTTGACCGTTAATACACACATGGGAGAGAGAAAAAAATTATATTCATGCAAGAGTTATCTAACTTGGTTAATGTAGTAGGTTTAATGACTACGAAATATTGTAGGAAGTATTGTGTGAAGTTTCGATCAAAAACATTAAGTGATTTTTGATATATGAACTTGATGGTAGTTGCACACAAAACTTTAAACAGTATTTCTAAGTAAAAGATATTTTAAAAAAAAATCTTTAACCAGTATTTCTAAGTTAAACATATTCATAAAAAAAAAAAAAAAAATAAAAAAAAATAAAAAAAAAAAAGAAATAAAAAAAAAAGATTATTTTTTTTTTGTAAATAAATTAAAAAAAAGAAAAGTACTCACCATCTGCATTATATAATGCAGGGTGTTAGTTGTAACTATGATCCAAGTATGAGTGTCCTAGCACTTGTACTTGTTGAGAAATAGTGTAAAAACGAAAACTTAACGTTGGAGCTAAATGCAAAATTCAGCATCAAACAATGTCAATGGACCATGAAATATAGGTCACACTCAGCATCTGCAGTATATAATATAATGCAGGGTGTTAGTTGTAACTATGATCCAAGTATGAGTGTCCTAGCACTTGAACTTGTTGAGAAATAGTGTAAAAACGAAAACTTAACGTTGATGCTAAATGCAAAATTCAGCATCAAACAATGTCAATGGACCATGAAATGTAGGTCACACTCAGCATCTGCAGCGTATAATGTGATGCAGGGTGTTAGTTGTAACTACGATCCAAGTATGAGTGCCCTAGCACTTGTACTTGTTGAGAAATAGTGTAAAAACGAAAAACTTAACGTTGATGCTAAATGCAAAATTCAGCATCAAACAATGTCAATGGACCATGAAATGTAGGTCACACTCAGCATCTGCAGTATATAATGTGATGCAGGGTGTTAGTTGTAACTATGATCCAAGTATGAGTGTCCTAGCACTTGTACTTGTTGAGAAATAGTGTAAAAACGAAAACTTAACGTTGATGCTAAATGCAAAATTCAGCATCAAACAATGTCAATGGACCATGAAATGTAGGTCACACTCAGCATCTGCAGCGTATAATGTGATACAGGGTATGAGTTGTAACTATGATCCAAGTATGAGTGTCCTAGCACTTGTACTTGTTGAGAAATAGTGTAAAAACGAAAACTTAACGTTGAAGCTAAATGCAAAATTCAGCATCAAACAATGTCAATGGACCATGAAATGTAGGTCACACTCAGCATCTGCAGCGTATAATGTGATGCAGGGTGTTAGTTGTAACTACTGATCCAAGTATGAGTGTCCTAGCACTTGTACTTGTTGAGAAATAGTGTAAAAACGAAAACTTAACGTTGATGCTAAATGCAAAATTCAGCATCAAACAATGTCAATGGACCATGAAATGTAGGTCACACTCAGCATCTTCAGTATATAATGTGATGCAGGGTGTTAGTTGTAACTACGATCTAAGTATGAGTGTCCTAGCACTTGTACTTGTTGAGAAATAGTGTAAAAACGAAAACTTAACGTTGATGCTAAATGCAAAATTCAGCATCAAACAATGTCAATGGACCATGAAATGTAGGTCACACTCGGCATCTGCAGTATATAATATGATGCAGGGTGTTAGTTGTAACTATGATCCAAGTATGAGTGTCCTAGCACTTGTACTTGTTGAGAAATAGTGTAAAAACGAAAACTTAACGTTGGAGCTAAATATAAATGTTTGACGCCGCCGCCGTCGCCGCCGACGGAAAAGCAACACCTTAATCTCGTCTCTCCTTTGTCGCGGCGAGACAAAATTCTAAGTGTGCAATTCAAAAAAAAAGTTAAACTAACAAACAGACATCGACTTCACGTTGACTTTTTCCTGTCAATGAGTATAAAGCAGAAGTACATTTTAATATTTGTGTAAAAATCTCTAAAGATGACGCTGCCTTCAATGTCTAGTTGGGCACTGCGATAGTGGCGAAATGGTAGTACGGACGACCCGATGCGGGAGCTTCCGAGCTCGATCTGAAGCCTGGTCATATCAACATGACACTATAAGATGAACCGTCTTGATTCTTGCCGTTCCCTAATACAGGGGTCCGTTTCACTGATATATACTCCGCTCTATCTTTAGAGATTTATGATTACCACTTTCGTCTGCTCCAAACTACATGTGACGTATCAAACCAGGTGGACATGTTTACAATTTCAATGCAGATAACAACATATAAAAGAATTAAATAAATGATTAAAAAATTTCAGTAAATGTTATGAGCGCCATTATACAAACCACTTGTAGGATATTGCATGATTGTGTCTGCCATTATAAAAACCACTTGTAGGATATTGCATGATTGTCTGTGTCTGTACCATTATACAAACCACTTGTAGGATATTGCATGATTGTCTGTGTATATCAAGATTCACTGAAATCTGATTGTTTTGTCAAAATCACAACAGAAAATACGTTTTGCATACTCGTCCTCATTCCTTCATTTTTGTCACTTTTCCTTCAACATTTCTTATTCATAGTCTTCTGTTTTCTTATAAAACTCTGTTGACATTCAAGATAACCACTTAAACGTAAATTATTCACGGAAATAATATATTCTAAATAGTTTTTATTTTAGTACATATGTATTCTGTTTTCTATATGTATTTTGTGACCAAAAAAATAAAATAAACAAAAGGATAGGAAACTTTCATCTCTTTTAAATGTTGATAAAATTGTGTGCAAAGAATGAATAATTTGGCAAATTAATCATTTAAATTTCACAGGCAACTGATTTCTTTTACATCAAATAATGTTTGACGTATGTAACCTTAGATGTTTTAAACACGCAAAATAATATTGAATATAAAATATTGCAGTTTGAAGTAAAGTTTCAAGCACTTTCCTTAATTTTTTAAATTGCAGTATACACATTTTATCATCCCAAGTACTTCAACAAAATAATGTAAACACAAATTTGTGGTAATGATCTCGTTTTGTAGGAAATTACATTGCGCATGAAGAATTTTGATTGAATGGAAATTAAGATTTCGCGAGATTTCCGTCATTACGCGAGCGTTCATAACATCTCAACCAGTTGTTTTTCCTTCTCTATAAAAGTCCTTGACAAAAAAAGCAAAAAATGAAAAAAATATCGGATTAGGCTAAATATAAGTGTCATCATCGTCGTTATCTCTTTTTACATTCAAGAGCATTAAATTTTTGTCCTTCGTTTGTTGTAATTCTCAAAGACAACAAAAAGTCGGCCAGTATATCTTGAAATACGCATAACACTAGCCACGCGGGTGCATACGCAAGTGTTATTAGACCCATCAAGTTTAGAGGATAGTTGCTGTAATCCCAGGAACATGCGTCAAACTGACGTAAAATCAGGCCAAATGTGAATTCCCACGTGTATAAAACGCATAAATATAGCGGAAGTCGAACATACCATTTGACGCCATGTTTTAGATAAAGGAACGCGTACAGTCGCTCTACAAAAAAGCTACAACTGCCGTAGATGAAAAAGGAGAATATAGTAGAATAACCCTTTAGCTGCATGTTGCCTTCTGGCACGAACACAGCAGTCAAACAACGCGGTAAATACGATTTCATCAAGGAAGCCTTGCATGCCGTAGATATAGAACCTGATCACGGCTGGAAGTGGCCGGGACACGGAGGCTGTCTTTGACTTCATGTTGTGAGAGTTCAGAACGACTTGTTCGACCTGAAACAAATAAAAAATGGCTCAAGGCAATTATTTAACTTTTTTTAGTTTATATTATATTGCCATATAAACACATATTACAATATATACCATGCATATAAATCAAATACAAATGAAGGCAAAAGTGTCTGGCCACAAATTCTCTCAACATCAGAAATCAATGGCGGATTGAATTTGGCAAGCATAGGTTTTTTCTTCTACACATTTACTCTGAACTCAAGTTACCATCTAAACGATTTGTGTTTAAACAAATTAAGCACGTATTTGATAGTACATAAAATATGTACAAACTTAATACTTCTAGCATGATGCTTGAGTATATTCTACTGTTGCCCAGTGTTTGGTCTTTTTTTAAGTTTTTTTCCTTGTCGTTAAATCTTTATCGTTTCGGGTAGTTTTACGCGAAAATGTTTGTGGTGTCGCACCACCAAAGTGAGCAAAAATTTAAAACATGCTGAATAGCTTTTTACAAGTAGATTATCATTTGTAGAAAGTCAAACGCGGAAGAAAATGTATGTATATTTGAATGCCGTGACATGTGTAAAAGTAATGATTTTAAATGGACCAGTCTGCTAAAACATGTATACAATTAAAATATCTACACTGCGTAGGCCAAACCTTCAATAGCATCAAGACAGAAAGAACCAAACTTGTGGACAAACTGAGGCAAACAAATAATCAAAACAACACTGAAATCTACGTTTCATCCATTTTCATTCAATGTTATATTAAAAAAATGTATTAAGCAAGAAAAACAATATGCTATCGGCTTGCTCCTAACAAGAGAGTGCTGTGCTATCATTGTGTGAATAAATGTTCAATGTGTGAGTGGTGCTGTAGCGTAATAGATATGGCGTGCGCATGTTATTATTTTTTATTTTTATTTAAAAGAATTAAGTTATAAATGTATATACAATCACTTAAATATATTTTCTTTTTTTAGTCTTATTTGTCAAGGCAGCTGGCGTTCCCTCTAAACTAAAATTCTGGATCCGCCCCTGGAAATGTTTAACATTTTTGTATTTCAGTCAATAAATCTATTCTATATTTTTATATACTTTTATATACCAGAAATGGTTTCAAAACACTAATAATGCAATAATGCTCATATTCCCTCACGAATATATAAGAATTAACTTTACAAATTTGGCCGTGTAATACTGCTCTTAGTATTTAGTTGGCTCTATAAAAACACTTTGGTTGGTCTGAAATTCAAGATGACCCTGTCTCAAGGCAATATACTAATGCAAGGGACGTAATTATGTATATCATGCTACTTTGATAAAAATGATTTGTTTCCCTTCGTGAAAATAATTCTGAGCGCTATCATGCTGCAGACACATGGTATGCTATTCTACTCAGTCATGTTATACTGACACCGGGCCAACCAGAACTGTCCTAGTAATACTGAGCGCCAAGCTAGAAAGATTCTAATATCATTTTTCAAGTATTTTGTATTTTTCATTGAAACACGATTTCGATAACTTAGAGTGTTCTTTTCCTGAACTAGATAGAAAAATAACATTTCTGATGCAATAAATGCCGTAAAAACTTTAAAGGGAGATAAATCAAACGAATTTTTTTTTAATTGAATATATAGGTTTTTTCCCCTGAGAAATGGACAGCGGGTGTTATTGTACCACTGCATAAAAAGGGAGATAAAATAGTGTCAACAATAATAGGGGTATAGCTTTAGTAATCTGTGTGTCTAAGCTTTTTTCCATCAATATTAGATAAGAGAATCGCTCAATTGTGTGACGAATCAAATCTGATTCACAGTTTGGCTTTCGCTAAAGGAAAATCTACAGTAGATGTTTTATTTGCTTTATTAACTGTGATACAAAAGTTTAAATAAAAATAAACATCTATACTGTGTATTTGTCGATTTTAAAAAAGCTTTCGATTTTGTTTACAGAAATGCTTTATGGTTTAAATTGTACAACTACGGAATTCAAGGCAAGGTTCTTCGTATTATTAGAGATACGTGTATGTATCATAGTGTTAAATCGTGTATAAGATCATGTAAGAGTTATTCAGAGTTTTTCGAGTATGCGGTCGGGTTGCGTCAAGGGGAAGTAATTTCGCCCATATTATTCTCTCTTTTTATTGAAGATTTAGAATTGTTTTTACAACAAGACATTATTTCAAGGTTTACTGATAGACGGATATAGTTTTTTTTTTACTTTTTGCAGACGACATGATTATTTTAGGAAATACTCCAGAAGGTATACAAAAAAAAACTGGACTTATTAAATACATACTGTAGTAAATGGAGTTTAGATGTTAATACATTAAAAACGAAAGCTATGTTTTTTAGAAAAAGGGGGGATTTATTAGATAATGAAAAGTTTACTTACAATGGCACTGAGTTAGAAAATGTTAATGACTTTAATTATCTGGGAACCATTTTTAACTATACCGGGACATTTGCAGCTATCAACCAACAGTTAATCGGTAAAGCCTTAAAAGCCTTAAATGTGTTGTTGATTAATTGTCGTAAATATAAAATGAAACCTAAAATATATGTCAGTTATTTGGTGCGTTTGTCGGGTCAATATTGGGGTATGCATCTGAAATATGGGGCTACACCAAATCAAAAGGAATTGAAAGATTGCATATAAAATTTTGTAAGCAAATACTCAATGTCAGAACTAGTACATGCTCATCGGCTATATATGGCGAGTTGGGTAGATACCCTTTGTACATATCACGCTATATTGGAATTATAAAATTCTGGTACACATTGATAAATACAGTTAGTATTATTTTACAGAAAGTATACAAACTTGCGTATGATGATTTTTAAAAGGTAAAAAGAATCGGTTGTCTTATGTTAAACAAATGTATCTGACTATGGCTTTGGATATATTTGTGAAGATCCCTCAATGATTGTCATTAATAATTTTATTCATGCATTTAAACAAAGAGTTATTGACAGTTTCCTATAAAATTGGTATTTAAATAAATAATAATACAGTTTTAAAAAAACCACCAACACGTAAAAAAACGTTAGTTAAAATTGAATACCGACGTTTTGTAGATATATATTATAATAAATGGAATAAATTTTTGATTATTCAAATAAATCAAATAGTGGTGTGCTAGAATTTTATAATAATGTTAAAACTTCTTTTGCCTACGAACAATATTTAGATATGTTACCACGTGATTTGAGAACATATATTTGTAAAATTCGATAATCGTCACATTCATTAAGAATACAAACAGGACGTTATGCGAGAAATATAACTCCTAGAAATAAACGCTTCTGTCTATATTGTAATTCGAAGGATCTAGAAGATGAATTTGTGTGAGTTGATATATCTACCCTTGCGAGGTATTTTAGGGGTGCGAAAATGGGTGACAATTTTTAGGGTTAGGGTCCAAATTAGGATTATTTAGGGTTAGGAATAGCGTTAGGATTCATTCCGTTTTGGGTTAGAACTATGGTTGTCAGGGTTTTAAGAGGGCTTGATCGTCATACCGAGGTATACCTCGGTAATTTTGTAGGTGTTACTACATACAAAGTGAGTCATAGTTTATACAGGAAAACCTCGGTAAGATAGGTATACCAACTTGTGTTTCCACGTGACATGATCTAAATATATTTGTTACCATGTGTATAGATATGACGATGTACTATGTATAAGTCAAATAAAATATATGTACTGTTCTGTTCTGTTCTATGACCTTGTCGGGGATAGAACCTACGAACTTCCGCACGCAAGACGGACGTTCTACCCGTAGACAACCGCTGCGGTTAAGAAGCATGAACTTGCTTTCTGGACTCAAAGTAAAGGTCATATCATTACCAAGAAAACCCCAAAACATTTCTGCTAGATGATTGTAATTCCCATTGAGACACCTGATGAAATTTTTCTTGTAAATTGGTAGATTAAAAGGAAACCCAGGATTGTTTAGAGCAATGACCATGAGATCAATAACCTTATGGTCAAGGTCACCATATTAACTAAACATAGAAAAACTGCTTCTGGCCAATAACGTGATTATCCATTGAAATGTCCTGGTGGCTTTTTATTGGAAAATTGGTGTTTAACAAAAACAAACAGTGATATTCTAGATGTAATTTCCTCGGTTTTAAATCTATTTCATAAAAATTTAAGGACAGTTTAAATCGTATTTTTAAACATGTTTTAACTCGTACATCATGAAGCAGTATGACGTCACCAGTTTTATAAAGCTGGTAGGTGTTTCTCAAGAATGATAATTCAGTTAGTAATGGTATCGCCTCATGGTTTATACTAGATACATTCATAATCAATTCGTAATTCTTTCTTATATAAATAATGTTAGTTTATATTCTTGGCTATACACAAAATAGTTGTTATGCTTCTTGAAAACCTACTGCTAATCAGTTCATTTCAAATCTGTTCTGAAGTAATATAATTATTAGAACTTAAAAAAAAGAACAAAGTTATTTTGTAAGCTGTGCGATAGTGCCTCTAGTCATTTGTCAAACTTTAGTATTACAATGTGTATAACACCAATCAAAATTAGCAGTATATTTTCAATTTTTATAATCCTGTAAATAATTGTTTGTATGTTAAGGTCTAAGCCACTATGCTGATACACTGAATATGATCTTCACCCCGGTGGCCTGTCTACTTTCGTCTCTTGTAATTCTTATAAAGAATGGCATATGCTGTAGCATAGCATTTGTTTTAAAAATCTGTATTGTTTAATTGTACATATGATGAGACGTTAACAAACTATTAAATCTTGATGTAAAGTTTGATTTGATTGGTTTCAAAGTTACCCTAAGGCTTTAACAAAAAAAACTGAGTCTTCCACGGTCGAGTGGGCCAAGGGATTGGCTCAATATCACTTATCTCTCACCTCTCAGGTCGTACGTACGAATCCCGCTCATTCCAAAAAAATATGCGAGGTATCCCCCACCAATAAAACTGAATATACCATATATAACCTGAAACATGATCGCCGCCGGTTTATATTGTAATCTATGTTTGTAGACATATCAAGCACGTCATTCTGTATTTACATTTGAAACAATACTATCAATAGTGCTGTATAAAGCACCTTTATATGTATCGACCTGAAATTATATCATTTTATTAATTTTAAAACACAGTAACCCTGAAGGAGCGATAGATCATGTGTTTGCTACAGCGCATGCGTGAAGCTAGTTTTATTGACTCGTCGTTTGGTTGAGAAAAACTTAATCTGTAGAACGGACCCAGCATTCCTGATTGAGTCTGTTAAATAGCAATGTTAGGAAAGCCATATTTGATCACGTTCATTGGTCAGTTGCTTCAACTGAAAATTTGAATGACGTCACACTTTAGTAACGTCCAATTGCTATGAGCTGTGGGACAGGCATAGAATTCCCTGCTTTTTCATTGGTGTTAATAGACTTGATTCGGGAGATAGTCAGGTTCTGGGATAGACTTAGAAACACTGATCAAGAAATAACCCAAAACTGGAATAAGGTGTCAGCAAAATTTGTTAAAGTAGCCGATATCTACATGGAATATAAATCTCTTAAATGAACAAGAGGTCAACGACATTTGAGCACTCTCCTTACATAATCTGGTTGTTCTTTATTTGGTTGCTAGACAGATATAAGCAAATTATTATTATTAGTTTCTTTCAATTAATAACCTCAAAATAACTGCCAGGCTTCCTTTTGCAATAACCAATTCGCCTGTTTCATCAGAATATATACATAATTGAACAGAAACCATTTTCTTATTTTAGAAAGAGTGAGTGAGCTTTAGGATATTGATCTCATTTTGAAACCTAATATATGCAATTCACATATGGAATTTCATCAATAATAGAAAATATTACCAAGGAAAACGAATCAGTTTGGACAAGTTATTTCAAAGGAGGAAAAATGAATTATTTCCACTTTCTTTATAAATGCCTTGCAAAGCTGTGGTAGTCATCTTTGATTTTAGACCGACTTGAATTTAGTTTTTTAGTTTTCGGCGCTTTCTTCTTCTAAAATATAAATGTCTTGACACGTTGCGCAGGAAAAAAAAATTGTACTCCGGAAGTAAGATTTGATTGATTGAGATAAATATACCCCCAAAACGCTGAAGTGTTATAGAAAATAGATCGTATTGAATTCATTTTCATCTTGCCTCAGATTGTTCTGTATTTGTTAAATAAAAAGAGAAAATACAAAAACTTACTACATAAATAAACATCTAAACGTTAGTCGGCTAAAATATCTATGGGAATCTCAGAGGTAGGCCAAACTACATATAATGTTGAATATTCACATTTTTGTGTTGAAGTTACTGTTTGAACTATTTTTAAGACGGGTCCTCGAAAGTTTCCTTCATCTCTATATTGTAACGATAAACGTGACACGTAGCCGGCAAATATTTGCCGATTTTCTTAAAATGTTCTATTTATTCTATGTACAAATTCATACAGGATTCCGATGAGCTTGCAGATAAAGTAAAAATAACCCCTCGTGTATATTTCTGATTTTGCATTAGTACGCAAATATAAAAGCCAAGACGGTACAGAAACATTCATTTGAGACAGCAGTGTTTAGGTCACTCTTTATTTAGCAACAGTCGCCATTTTTGGAAAAAATAACACTGTTTGTATATTCCCTACATAACTCAAGTCTAAATACTAGATTGGCACCCGATGGTAGCACTCTTTAATTATTGTAATAGACAGAACAAACATAAATCTAACAGGGCACAAAAACGACTTCTTTAATAAATTAATACTGAAAGCAAATATGAAGAGAGTGTATTTCTAAAGTTGCTTATATACCCGTTACAAACAATCGAACACAAACAATGACCATAGGTATTCTTTTATTAAGAGAGGATAAATGCTTTTCACATTCCTTTTGGGTTTTCTATAAAACATAAATCTGAAAGGATGTCTTCTAAGGAAAAGCTGAACTACTTTATTAGATAAAAAAAGATTTTTATGTACAGAATATTTATGTTACCTTTTAAATCAATTTACCTTTCATGTTCCTATGCTGGCCCGCTTGTGGATAGGCGACAAACAACAACAATAAAAACATCGAATAACACATATTTGTATATTTCTTAGAGCGGTAAACAGTATGTTTTACCCGTTGAATTCGTTAAAAAACTGGTATAATTGTAATATTTAGCATACGTTGTGGCTATCTGGAGTATGCGTGTTTATCGTAAAAAAAACGTGTATTTAAATTCGCTATTCTCGCCGATATTTGACCCGTGGAATAACGTAGATGATTAAGTATATCTGTAAACGTTCGAAAATTTCCGGGCATCATCGATTAAACCCGAGTAAGCGGTTAAGTTTAAATTTAGATGTATACGACTTATCTAGTTATATTCATGCATGGCACAATGATTATATCTATGGATTATGATTTAGGCTATCTGGGATCGAATTAGTGACAGGATTTTTTTGTGTTAATTTCTCTAGCAACCCTATTTGTCCTACAGTGCTCCATAAACGGCTTCTCATTTCCAAAATAAAAATGTTCCAATAAATTGGAAATAAATATTGTCCATAAATGCATTTATATCTAGCGACCGTTCTTATACTTAAGGATGACGGAATTGACCGAGTATATACGATTGAAATTTTACGATATTTCCCGCCAGCGGAGCATCTAATATGCATTAAAACACGGCTTATTCACGCTAAGAGCGGTATCGGTCGTTATTAATGCATCAAAGGCTGTGATAATTCACATGTTTGTAATTTATAAATAATGTGTCTCTTTCCTAAAGTTTACTAAAGAAATAATTTCAGATACTGGTTATATCCCTTAAGTCTGTTTCATACCATATGCGATACAAGCTATCGCTAGTATGTTCAGTAACATCCAAAAGCATCTATCTATCATCCTGCTATCGCGCCGTCTATCTCGTGAACCTGTTAACAAAGCGATAAACGGAATAACGCAATTATACGATATAGCTAGGTAAATTTGAAGTGCGGGCCTATACATTTTAAGGGGTGTATGGGGTCCTCCCTTAGATTGTTTTTAAAATGTAAATGGCCTATGGTGCATTCTCAAAGGTTTCGTATGTATTTTTTTTCTACGTAAAACATACCAATTACTTACGGGAATTTCAATTAAATCAGGTTTATTTTCAGGGAAAAAGTGCAGGCCAAGGTCTACAGGGCCCACGTATAGCTACACCGGTGAATGACACTGGCTATAAACAAACATACATGTAGTTGCTAAATATAGTACTGACACGGCGACTTATCAACTGACATTGTATAATAAACTGGACAGGTCATCTCCCGATAGTACCATCAACATCACCTTTCACTAAATAATAAATCAGCGGCTAATCCACGTGTCAGTTCACGTGAGCAGTAAGACAGTTGTTATTGCGACTTTTTTAATTACACGAAACCACAGGCGACAGTTTCAGTGTTCAGATTACCTTCTACACCTGACCCCAAAAGTAAAGTTTTATACGAAGCGCACAGCGGCGGATTAGGGATGGGGTATAGTATGGGGGCGTTCCAAATTTGTTTGGTCGTTTTATGGTGTTTTATAGCGCCTAATTTTCAGTCAATTTAACTGTACTTGCCAACACTCTAAGGGTGATCCGGCATTGGTTTGTTTAAGTCCCCCAAACTATTTTGCTCCTTCCCGAATTTGTTTATTTTCTATTACTCTTAGACGAATCGAGAGAGAGAGAGAGAGAGAGAGAGAGAGAGAGAGAGAGAGAGAGAGAGAGAGAGAGAGAGAGAGAGAGAGAGAGAGAGAGAGAGAGAGAGAGAGAATCCCCGCCCGGCCACAGTCTCCATCATGATTGATATACGTACGATCGTGATATTTCGTCTCAATGTTAGTCATCTATCACCGCTGTAAGTAGGGAAAGTATCAGTTACTTGCAGATATATGATCGAGTATTGGTTAAGCTACCAGGATCCAGGGGCTTAGCTCCACTGAAACGATGTGTAGGCACAGCTGTAGGGAGTCCGGGGCCATGCTTCCCCGAATTTCTTTTCGGCTAGACCGTCGTAGGTGCGTTTTGGTATGTATTGTTTATGTTTTTAGAGGCCTGGTTATCCTTAATATTAATCTTAAAGGGAATTTATCAGGGTTTTTCAAACTTTTAAAATTGCCCAACCTATATTTTTTTCCAATTTATCATGCATTTATATACATGTACTCACTGACCCCGTATTGCCAAAAGGATATCTATTTAAACATGCTAAAATAATATTTTTAAAAAAAGTGATTTCCTAACTGTTTAAGGCATTTCAGTACAGCGTTTTCCCTGATATACTCCCTTCGATAAAGGGGGAAATGAAGAAGTCTTCTTTGTCGTGGTTTTAAGTTGCTACTATTTTCATACAACAGGTGTAACAATGTTTATAGTGTACCCAATATCCCGCTAGGGTTTCCGATTTCTATTGCATTGTTTGCATTGTTTGCATTGTTTGCATTTTTACTTTTCGACTTCTCAGAAAAAAGCGTATAAATGTAACTTAAGTGCCTATATGAAACTGCGCTCCTGGGATCCAAGGAAAGAGTGGTTAATCGACGTCAAGTATTCAAACAAACAAAAGAGAAAGGATCGTTCGCCAGAGTACATTCTATGTTATAGTTTCTGACCCGATGACCTTACTGGCGACTTGCATGGTTTAAGATTTAACACTATTCCAAATGACAGTCAAAAATCAATATTCAATAAAAGATCCATAATATATCAATTACACATTATCGATTATTTCCGATGCACTCACAAGTCAATATGTGCGTTATTTATGTACGTATACAAACTAAGTTAAAATAGTTCGACTTTGCTTTGAAACAACGCCAAATATATGCAGTCTTATCGGTGGTTTAAAACAAACAACTTTTTTTCCGTAAGTGACTGGCAAACTCTCTTATAAAAAAGGTTTTAAACTGAGCAGGACTCGAACCCATGACTTCGACTATCTAATATTCTTAATATCGATATAAAAAAGAAATACCCATGTAATACTATAGATTATTAAAACAACAACCAACATATATGATTTGCAATTTTGTTTTGATATTTCAGTAAAATAAAACATTAAACAAATAAAAATAAGATAACCATAAAAAACAGATATCAACATTAGACCTCCGTATTTATAATGACGAGTATTTGTTTTAAACCACATTCATGTGTATTAAAGTACTAGAAATATCAAAGTACTAAAAAAAATCCATCAGATACGGAGTAAAACCATTGAAATTTTAAAAAAAAAATTCAATCTCGAAATCTCCAAAACGATTTAGTCGCTATCACGGATACTAATTAAATGTCATTATGACACGTGTATGATTACTTAGACAACAACACAAGTTAAAACAAACGTGTAGACAGACTAAATAAATAACAAAATAAAAATAACAAACCTTTCTGGTAATACTTTCCAACACGATAATCTTTTTTGTATTAATAAATATCCAAATGATTAACATAAAAATAACAATGTGTGTAAAATAAACCCAACCTAGCACTGTGTACATAATCCGGAGAGGACTACCCGATAATTTCAGCAGACGAGGGTCATTAAATAAGTATTTAGTAAATATTTCACCGGTACTGGCCCGTTTTACAAAAGCTGATGTTCTCTCCGTCCGTGTTTATTCTTGAAAAACACCAACACCAGAACAACAAAACAACAACAACAACAAAACAACAACAACGCGCTTGTATACAGATGTGATCATTCAGATTACTGAATATTTTAATTGTGTCTTGCTTTGAATAACACCTCCTTTTCTGGATGTTTCATTGAATCATCGTTCACGTATCCATTTCATTCGCCACGAAAATGCCACATAATTGTGCATTCATACATTCTAGTATATGTTTCAGGTTTCATATTAATATCATGAACTGATTCATGTTCAACTCGTGTCATATGTCATATTTTTATGTTATGCGATTGTGTTATGTTCTATTTCATGACACTTCAGTTCATATTTATTTGTATATGTTTTAGGTTCCACAGTTAAATTCATATTCATATGCCATATGAGAATGTCATGTTCATAACAAATCATACTTCCTGACGCTTTTGTTCATATTAAATTCATGCTTATGCTGTATGTTTTTTTTTGTTTTTTTTCGTTTTCGTTTTTCATATAAATCCTTGTAAAACAAAGAGAAATAAAGAGTATAATAATTGTCGCAAAAACGTAAGTGTGTCTGTCTGACTGTCTGTCTGTCTGTCTGTCTGTCTGTCTGTCTGTCTGTCTGTCTGTCTGTCTGTCTGTCACACACGCGAGCACGCAGACGCACGCACGCGTCATACTGCTTTTTGATGTATGAGTTAAAACATGTTTTATACTGTCCTTATATTTTTTATGAAATAGATTTAAAACCGAGGAAATTACATCTAGAATATCACTGGTTTTCTTTTTATTAAACTAAGGATTATGATTATTTTATAAGTAAATGATTTAAACACCAGTTTTCCAATAAAAGGCCACCAGGACATTTCAATGGATAATCACGTTATTGGCCAGAAGCAGTTTTTATATTTTTAGTTAATATGGTAACCTTCACCATAAGGTTATTGATCTCATGGTCATGGCTCTAAACAAACCTGGGTTTCCTTTTGATCTACCCAATTTACAAGAAACAAATTATCAGGTGTCTCAATGGGAATTACAATCGCCTAGCAGAAATGTTTTTGGGTTTTCTTGGTAATAATGACCTTATTTGAGTCCAGAAAGCAAGTTCATGCTTCTTAACCGCAGCGGTTGTCTACGGGTAGAACGTCCGTCTCGCGTGCGGAAGTTCGTGGGTTCTATCCCCGTCCAGGTCATAGAACAGAACAGAACTGAACAGAACATATATTGTATTTGACTTGTACATAGTACATCGTCATATCTATACACATGTTAACACATATATTTAGATCATGTCACGTGGAAACACAAGTTGGTATACCTATCTTACCGAGGTTTCCTGTATAAACTATAACTCACTTTGTATGTAGTAACACCTACAAAATTACCGAGGTATACCTAGGTATGACGATCAAGCCCTCTTAAAACCCTCTGACAACCATAATCCTAACCCAAAACGGAATGAATCCTAACGCTATTCCTAACCCTAAATAATCTTAATTTGGACCCTAACCCTAAAAATTGTCATCCATTTTCGCACACCTAAAATACCTCGCAAGGTTAGGTATACCAACTCACACACACACACACACGCACACGCACATTACGCTCCCCCCTCTCTCTCTCCCCCCACCCCCTCTCTCTCAATCTCTCTCTCTCTCTCTTTCTCCCCCCCTCTCTCTCAATCTCTCTCTCTCTCTTTCTCTCTCTCTTTTTCATTTCAACATAATTATAAATGTCTCAATAAGCGAGAAATGAAATAGTATTTGGGCGACCTGAAACACGTCAGTGATATTCACCGAGCTGTAATTACATGTATATACAGTCATCTAATTACTAATTACAAATACATTGATTTATCCGTAAAACATGACATGCCCTAGATCAACTGTTATTTAGTTATACAATATTTATACTGCCTATAAGTGTATTGAAACGTATTGATTCGCTAGCTGAGCTTGCATTCTGATAGTGATCGATAGACGTCGCATTTGAATATTTGTATACCTTGGTAGGTATATGCAATGTATATGTGTACAGCCTACAGTCTTTATATTCTATCTAATTATTTTTTTAATACTTCCGTCTTGTATTACATACTGCATTTACAAACTATTGGGGAGTATTTAGCGCCCCCGGGTTTGTATATTTAGAAGGCAACGCGTCATGGGGAGTAATAAATAAGTTTTGTTTAAGTGGGTCATTCAAACAGTATCGACACAGCAGCGACACAGTATATATGTCACCACATTATGTGTAAAGGACAATGATATTATAACTTAATACAAAAATGTTATTTGCATGACGTTATATGCATGTACGTATGAACGCATGTAATACATACATCAATCGTTTTATACAAAATAAAGCATACAGCACAATGCTTTAACACTCGAATTGCAGTTCGTTATAACATGCAAACACGAACACGCATTCACAGACACACATGAACATATTAACGTGACTAGGTACAGACAGACAAGAAGACAGATTAATACACAACTATGCATGATGATCACGTGTAGAGCATTGTTTACCGGAGGTCCGTCGTCCCGGTTGAGCGACGGTCGTCGTTGTTTGAAATGCCGCTGGAGTTCACTCCGGAGTGCAATGCTCTGGTGGTAGAGGTATTAAGAGAGATATTACTATTAGTAATAACAATAAAAGTAATACTATTCATGATAATAATGATAACAATAATAATAACAACAACAATAGCAATAATAATAATAAAATGATAATGTTGATAATGGGCCTTTTAACAAGAGAGTACTATATATTGTACCACGAAATTATAAAAGCAGTATATTTACACATCGAGCAGACTAAAAACGTGCATTTATTATTCATAGTTTCATGTGTAGAAATGTTACTTTCTTATTTTGTATTAATGTTTGAGGGGTTCGTGATAGAGTAAAACTATAACAATATATTTTATCCTATTTGTTGGTATATCTTTTTAACGCAACTGATGTAAATTAGATATAACCGCAGCGGTGGTCCAGAGGTATAGTGTCCGTCTCGGGTGCAGATGGTCGTGGGTTTGATCCCCAGCCGGGTCACACAAAATACTTGAAAAATAGAATCTTTCTCACCTGGTGCTCAGCATTTAGAGGAAAGTTCTAGATCTGGTCGGCCCGGTGTCGGTATTATGTAACTGGGTGGGGTATCATAACATGTGTCTGCAGCATGATACTCCATTGTGGCAGTGCTTTGAATACTGTCTCGAGTCGAAAACGTCGCAATATAACTGAACAATTGTTGAAATGACGCTAAACACCATATAACAACAGCAAAAACTAAATTAACTAATGTGAAGTGGTAGGATTATTAGAATTGACACATAAACTGTAAACGGTGTTGTAGTTCTGTCAATAAATTTAAACATGCTATTTCAGTAATATATCAGAATGTGATACCTTTTGAGTAAGTAGTCTGGGCACTTTGCCCTTATTCGGCATTAGTTGATCAACTTGTCGAAATTTGAAATATTAGTAAATAGATTTTCGATCATTGTAAACTGGAGAGAAAAAAAAATGAAACATAAAAAAGTCACTACAGCCACAGCCGAGTATATTGTGTACTACAGTTATCTGAGAAGTCAACGTCCGGTCAAGCGGGGCGGTAGTGAGTGTTGGCCGGTTACTCCAGAAGTTGCGAATTCGATCCCCAGCTCGACCCGATGCCTATAAAAAACACTTAGTACTGATTTCTCCCAGGAAGGGGACTCGATAACGGTTCATATAAGCCCTGAGAGTTCTTCGAGCGGAGCTAAAATAAATTAGTATAACACATAGTATATTATTAATCGAGCTCGGTCTGCTCTAGGTCGCTATTTTCAGCTGAACGATGTATCTGCATTTGCTGCAGCCTTAGTTCACCCCATCCGTCGTATACGTTACATAAACGGCAACTACGCCGCATTTACGGTGATAACTACACACGATAAACCGGTAATTCCTGTTTTTATGCGGTCGAACAGCTAGGTAAAAAAATCCCTTTGTTTTCATATTATTATTTCGTTTTTAAATCAAAGATATAGCCGATTCGAGTGGGATTCTATTTAAGTTTTAAGCGGACATGTGTTTTTGAATGGGAACATGACTGTTTCCTCAAACATTTGAGAAAAGTGACGGATTGAACCATTTTCAGATTGAAAACAGCTCAATTTATTACTTCGAAAGCATTTATGGGACTACTTTATGTGTTTTAAATTTGTTTTATGTATCAATATACCAAATTATATCAGTAAAATTACAAGTTGATGTTATAAGACTGCTAAACGCCAAAATTTGCTTAGTACGTAGCATAAATAGGTGCCTCGTATATTGTACACTACATAAGTCGGTGTATTGTGTCATTTAGCGATATTCTAATAACGTGAAATAATACTACTATTCAACTTTTCAGGGTTGTTTTTAAATTGTATCGTTGTTTACACTTCCCAAATAAACTAAGTATTTTTTCCGTTTTAGAAATTATCGTCCATCTCACTTTTTTGTATGACATATCGCAGCTGTTTCAGACCCGTAGACCATTGCCTGCTATTCATGTAATACATGTACACTATTTACATTGTACTATTCCTCTATAAGCCCTCGATGGCATAAACTGAATCTAAAACCAAAACATTGTTCTTATAATCGTTCTTTTATATGTTAAGAGTCGAAGATTATAATTATATATTAGCCACATCGAGGCAGACGGAGGCCTTTGCCTCCTGTAGATTTTGTTGAGTTTTACATGTTTATTAGTGTTTTTGTTAAAATAATTCCTAAAATATGAATTACACTTGCAAAGATGACATATCCTTCACATATAATATATGCAGTATGAATGTATCATAATACCCAGCAAATAATTGTCTTGCAGTGTATTACTAAAAATTGACATGAACTGTTATGTCGGATATAAAATGCCACCGATGTGTATTCGTTGTAATTGTGTAAAAAATGGGCAATTGTATAAAATATAGTTTGTGTTATAAATTTGAACGGCTTAAAATATCTGAAATATCAGAAAAATGCAGGAAATGCATGCCACGAGCTAAATATTTTTTTCGTGGCAGCATGCCCCCGGACACTCCTTGTAAAGTTGTGATTGTGCCTCCTGTAAAATCAAACAGGACAATACAATAGAATAACTACTTCAACATGTCCGATACCTCAGCATAATAATATCGCTTTTCATACATACACAACATGTATACTTCCATAACACAGGATTGCGAGAGATATTGTGATTTTGTCGTTGACATACTTTTCAAGTGTGTCAGTTGAATACCGGTAACAGTTTCAATAAAAAAAGATAAAAAAAAAAGAATGAAATAAATGTTTTATTATTTTTGTATTTTTTTAGCATTGACTGCGGTTTGAACATGCGACATTCTGAGTGACAGTCAAAGGCGTACACCATTATACCACTTTGGAGGCTAATAATAGTGTAAGAGTTAACGCCTTTTAAGGCTGTTAGGTCTTGAAAGGGGCGTCATTCTAGTTGACCGGAACTAGAATTAATCCTCACGTTTGATATACGTTTGATGTTATGTAAATTGTTGTAAACCGACTTTAAGTTTTTTACTTGAGAATATAAAATACCTCGAAATGTGTTATTGTATCCATATATTTCGGCGGTTTGCTAGTACTGCGAATAGCTTATTTTAAGGTCACCCCATCTAATGGGATGTGGTTGTCTTACAATTGCTGCAATCACTGGTCGATGAGGATTGAGCGTCTTTTACTGTATTCTCTCTATCTTTCTTATGTCTAATAATATACTGTATATAACTTTCTGTTTTTGTGTTTGAATAAACCGATTTGAGTCCATTTTTAAAATGGATATCATATTTGATAACTGGCATTTCAAACACTATTAGCACTCCGTTCGGCTTTCAGATTTGTCTGCTAAAACTTTCGTTCTTCATCCTATTAGTCTGTTTCTCTAAATTTACTTTCTTTCGTTCTGAAATGTGCTATCTCATGTTCAATATATTTACTCCGATACAAAACCGTCCATATTTCTTACATTTTGCTTGCTTTCCGTACACTTCTCTGTAACACAGGTGACCAATATAGTGACCCGTTTAAAGTTCAAGTAAGGTTGGCCAGCATATACTTTCTCATACATCCTCATACACTCTCTCTTCAGGTTGACCTAAGTTTGTTACAATTTAAATAAGGCTGAAATCTAAAATTAATAATACTATTGTAAAAAACTGCGCGTGTTGACTCAGTTAACGACTAAGTTAGTTTTGAATAAATTGATCATTAATACGGCACCTGGATGTAGCCACACATCATTAAAGCCTAAATTTTTCAATAAAGAAACCCAAGTAGTCTTATTTGGATATACCTCTAAATCAGTTGAAAGCATATTATAAACAATTTTAATGTATTTTGAATGGTTTGCATTCAGTATTTTTAACCAATATTTAATAATATTTGTTTATCGTTGGCAAATAAGAGATAGTCTGCAAAATTCACCAAGTACAAAATCATTCTGCATTGGTAGAAGTAGTATTTCCTGTAATTAGAATACCTCTGAATGGCACAATGCCTCGACTTATGTAGCGTATAATATACCTACTTATGCTACGTACTAAGCAAATTTTGGCGTTTAGCAGCTTTATAAGTGATGAATGGATCTGTAAATTACGTGTTTTCAACCTGAAAGTGGTTCATTCCGTCATTTTTTCGAATGTTTGAGGAAACGTTCCTGTTTCCATTCAAAAGCACATTCTCGCTTGAAACTTAAATATAACGTCGCTCGTATCGGATATATCTTTGATCTAAAAACGAAATAATAAAACGAAAATAAAGGGGTTTTCCCACCTCACTGCCCAACCGCGTGCACCAAAATAATTAGAAGTACCGGTTTACCGTGTGTAGTTATCACCGTAAATGCGGCGTAGTTACCGTTTATGTAACGTATACGTTGGACGGTGTGTAGTTGTTATTAAACGTAAAATTACTAAAGTAATGTTTAACGATTATTAAAGCACATTATTTGAATTAATGTGGTTACTCAAGGCATGTTCAAACATTGATGTGGACTTTTCTATTTACATATTCAGGGTGCTCCGTGGCCGAGCGGTCTAAAACATTGATGTGGACTCGTCTATTTACATATTCAGGGTACTCCGTAGCCGAGTGGTCTAAAACATTGATGTGGACTCGTCTTTTTACATATTCAGAGTGCTCCGTAGCCGAGTGGTCTAAAACATTGATGTGGACTCGTCTTTTTACATATTCAGGGTGCTCCTTAGCCGAGTGGTCTAAAACATTGATGTGGACTCGTCTGTTTACATATTCAGGGTGCTCCGTAGCCGAGTGGTCTAAAACATTGATGTGGACTCGTCTATTTACATATTCAGGGTGCTCCGTAGCCGAGTGGTCTAAAACATTGATGTGGACTCGTTTATTTACATATTGAGGGGGTTCCTTAGCCGAGTGGTCTAAAACATTGATGTGGACTCGTCTATTTACATATTCAGGGTGCTCCGTGGCCGAGTGGTCTAAAACATTGATGTGGACTCGTCTATTTACATATTCAGGGTGCTCTGTAGCCGAGTGGTCTAAAACATTGATGTGGACTCGTCTATTTACATATTCAGGGTGCTCCGTAGCCGAGTG
Source organism: Panopea generosa (assembly GCA_029582155.1). Lineage (NCBI taxonomy): Eukaryota > Metazoa > Mollusca > Bivalvia > Adapedonta > Hiatellidae > Panopea > Panopea generosa. Next base: position 35,058,957 of record CM055903.1, on the reverse strand, counting down.
GTCTAAAACATTGATGTGGACTCGTCTATTTACATATTCAGGGTGCTCCGTAGCCGAGTGGTCTAAGGCGTCTCAATATCACTTACCTCTCATCGCTGAGGTCGTAGGTTCGAGTCAATGTCGGTCCAAACACTTTATGTGAGAAAGTTTGCCAGTTACTTGCGGAAGTTCTACTCAGATTTTCTTCCTCCAAATAAAACTGGATATGCCATTTATGTGTTAAAATGGCGATAAACCCCATTCAGTTTTTTATATGTACAATGTATTCAAAGCATTATTATGGTTACATCAAAATATTATCATTGAAACAATTAATATTTATATAGTTAATATAGAGATAATGAGATATTGATATATTTTGTTTTTCATATATATGAATCGACGTTGAGTGTAGATTTTCCTAAAAATAGATTTAAAGGGAAGTAACACCGTATAAATTATCATAATTAGGCTAATGCCAGTTTAAGTTCGTCGGGGCAAGGTGTAAGCCCATCATTGATTCTATAGGAAATGAAAATAAAATCTTGCTTGTCATTCGTGGAGATTGAAACAAGTGAAACTTACATTTCATTGTTTGTCAACCTCTGCACTACCGAAACATGATGAGAAAAGTAGTGGTGATGTGTCGTATAAGAGATTTGTCTTCTGTTCAGTGTGTACGCTGTTGACAAAGTGAAAGTAGACTTCCGAAATCATGTATTCATACGCCAATTTCCAAGCATCACTTTTTTCGATATTAACAACTCAAACATGAACACGCTTTCATCATGTTTAAATACATCAATATTGCCATTCAAATAAAACAAATGAGCATTGAAATATCGGAAATGCATTTTTAAAGAAAAAGAAACAAAGATTATCTATAACCGCCATTATGCAAAGCATTTTCTGTTTCCAATGTTGGCGCTCTGCTCACAAACTATACCTCATGAGAAAAAAAAATCACGCTGGTTCAAGAACTTGTCTGTGATCTTGTTGTTACATAAATGCTGCGCAAGTTTGGTTTATATTCAATGGAAAATTGGGGTGTTATCGCATCTACAACAGTTTCCTAAGGTAACTCTATGTAAAACAGTGAGCCCCTGTGGCGACCCCAAATTTGACCCCAGGGACCCGACTTCAACAAATCTTTTAGGGGACCTCCTTGCAATGCTACATGTAAAATATCTATAAGGTCTAGGCCTTCAAATATCAGAGAAAATGTTTTTTAATGTTTCGCTTAAAATGTGCTTATAAGCCCTTTGGCGGGCGTGTTTGTAATCGAATTACACTGGTTCAAGAACTTGTCTGAGATCATCTTGTGGTTGTATAACTGCTGTGCAAGTGTGGTTAAGATTCAATGAAAAATGAAGGTGATATCGCTTCTAGAAGAAAACGGTTAACGTTAACGGATGGACAACGGACGGACGAGGGACGATGGACGATGGACAATGGACAATTTACCATGACATATAAAAGCTCTGCATTTATAGCAGGTAGTAAGAAATATTCTATGTCTATTTGAAAGAATTTGTAAATTTCTACCGTAAATCTGTCAAAACTTGGGAATTTATCATTTGACGTATCTTTTTAAAAAGCTAGCAGTTCCTCGTAATGGCACCCTCTCAAGCCAGCAGTTCCTCATAGGTAATGGCATCCTCTCAAACTAGCAGTTCCTCGTAGGTAATGGCACATTCAAGCTAGCAATTCCTCGTAGGTAGTGGGACCCTCAAGCTAGCAGTTCCTCGTAGGTAATGGGACCCTCAAGCTTGCAGTTCCTCTTAGGTAGTGGGACCCTCAAGCTAGCAGTTCCTCGTAGGTAGCGGGACCCTCAAGCTAGCAGTTCCTCGTAGGTAGCGGGACCCTCAAGCTAGCAGTTCCTCGTAGGTAATTGGACCCTCAGTTCCTCGTAGGTAATGGGACTCTCAAGCTAGCAGTTCATCGTAGGTAGCGGGATCCTCAAGCTAACAGTTCCTCGTAGGTAGCGGGACCCTCAGTTCCTCGTAGGTAATGGGACCCTCAAGCTAGCAGTTCCTCGTAGGTAGCGGGATCCTCAAGCTAGCAGTTCCTCGTAGGTAGCGGGACCCTCAGTTCCTCGTAGGTAATGGGACCCTCAAGCTAGCAGTTCCTCGTAGGTAATGGGACCATCAAGTAGTGTTTTATCATTTTCATTCAATTTTGATGTATTTAAATGTGAAAAAGTTTCATTTTAAGTTTATATTTTTAATTTCCCTAGATGAATATAATTCTTCATAGAACCGTTTCGTTTCTTTAATATTTTATCCTGTGTTTTAAAAATTTGACCATTAGATGCCTGAAGTTGTAACATTTGACCATTAGATGCCTTAGATGCCTGAAGTTCTAAAATTTGACCATAAGATACCTGAAGTTGTAACATTTGACCAAAAGATGTCTGAAGTTGTAATATTTGACCATTAGATGCCTGAAGTTGTAACATTGATTTTTGATGTATATGTAAATTGCAAAAATATTTAGAGTTCTTTTATCCTTCTTGCACCCATTTTGCCCGTGATCTTATTCCTATACCTGTTTTTTCTATCTATTCTATTCTTGTTCTATTAAAGAATGATTTTTTTTCTACGTATTCAATTTCATTGCTTCCCTTTGGTCTTGTTATCGTAACGGAGTAATGAGAAATAGTTACTCCTCGAATTTCAAATAATAGCACTTTTGAAAAAAGTTGATCCGTTATATTAAAATGTAAAGCCTCATTGGAACATTATTACTATCATGATGAAACGTCTCTTTAGCGTATTGTAATTTTACGCGATTTATTGTATTCTTTATCTTATCTTTGTAGCTGATCTTTTAAAAGTGAATTGTTGAATTTCCAATATGATACTTTTCAAATTCTAGAATTAAGCTAAAAAGGGAATAATCGCTTCTATATCTTGGATTTATATAAACTGTATCAATATCCGTTATTAAACATGTTAAAGTAAACAGTACCAATATCCGTTATTAAACATGTTAAAGTAAACAGTACCAATATCCGTTATTAAACATGTTAAAGTAAACAGTACCAAAATCCGTTATTAAACATGTTTAAGTAAACAGTACCAATATCCGTTATTAAACATGTTAAAGTAAACAGTACCAATATCCGTTATTAAACATGTTTAAGTAAACAGTACCAATATCTGTTATTAAACATATTAAAGTAAACAGTACCAATATCCGTTATTAAACATGTTAAAGTAAACAGTACCAATATCCGCTATTAAACATGTTAAAGTAAACAGTACCAATATCCGTTATTAAGCATGATAAAGTAAACAATAGCAATATCCGTTATTGAACGTGTTAAATGAAACAATAGCAATATCCGTTATTAAACGTGTTGACGTAAACAGTACCAATATCCGTTATTAAACGTGTTAAAGTAAACAGTACCAATATCCGTTATTAAACGTGTTAAATTAAACAGTACCAATATCCGTTATTAAACATGTTTAAGTAAACAGTACCAATATCCGTTATTAAACATGTTAAAGTAAACAGTACCAATATCCGTTATTAAACATGTTTAAGTAAACAGTACCAATATCCGTTATTAAACATGTTCAAGTAAACAGTACCAATATCCGTTATTAAACATGTTTAAGTAAACAGTACCAATATCTGTTATCAAACATGTTAAAGTAAACAGTACCAATATCCGGTATTAAACATGTTAAAGTAAACAGTAGCAATATCCGCTATTAAACATGTTAAAGTAAACAGTAGCAATATCCGCTATTAAACATGTTTAAGTAAACAGTACCAATATCCGTTATTAAACATGTTAAAGTAAACAGTACCAATATCCGCTATTAAACATGTTTAAGTAAACAGTACCAATTTCCGCTCTTAAACATGTTAAAGTAAACAGTACCAATATCCGTTATTAAACATGTTTAAGTAAACAGTACCAATATCCGTTATTAAACATGTTAAAGTAAACAGTACCAATATCCGCTATTAAACATGTTTAAGTAAACAGTACCAATATCCGCTATTAAACATGTTCAAGTAAACAGTACCAATATCCGTTATTAAACATGTTGAAGTAAACAGTACCAATATCCGTTATTAAACATGTTTAAGTAAACAGTACCAATATCCGTTATTAAACCTGTTAAAGTAAACAGTACCAATATCCGCTATTAAACGTGTTGAAGTAAACAGTACCAATATCCGTTATTAAACGTGTTGAAGTAAACAGTACCATTATCCGCTATTAAACATGTTAAAGTAAACAGTACCAATATCCGCTATTAAACATGTTTAAGTAAACAGTACCAATATCCGCTATTAAACATGTTAAAGTAAACAGTACCAATATCCGCTATTAAACATGTTCAAGTAAACAGTACCAATATCCGCTATTAAACATGTTAAAGTAAACAGTACCAATATCCGCTATTAAACATGTTAAAGTAAACAGTACCAATATCCGCTATTAAACATGTTAAAGTAAACAGTACCAATATCCGCTATTAAACATGTTCAAGTAAACAGTACCAATATCCTCTATTAAACATGTTCAAGTAAACAGTACCAATATCCGTTATTAAACATGTTCAAGTAAACAGTACCAATATCCGCTATTAAACATGTTCAAGTAAACAGTACCAATATCCGCTATTAAACATGTTAAAGTAAACAGTACCAATATCCGCTATTAAACATGTTCAAGTAAACAGTACCAATATCCGCTATTAAACATGTTAAAGTAAACAGTACCAATATCCGTTATTAAACATGTTTAAGTAAACAGTACCAATATCCGTTATTAAACATGTTAAAGTAAACAGTACCAATATCCGCTATTAAACATGTTCAAGTAAACAGTACCAATATCCGTTATTAAACATGTTAAAGTAACAATATCCGTTATTAAACATGTTAAAGTAAACAGTACCAATATCCGTTATTAAACATGTTAAAGTAAACAGTACCAATATCCGCTATTAAACATGTTGAAGTAAACAGTACCAATATCCGTTATTAAACATGTTCAAGTAAACAGTACCAATATCCGTTATTAAACATGTTAAAGTAAACAGTACCAATATCCGCTATTAAACATGTTAAAGTAAACAGTACCAATATCCGCTATTAAACATGTTAAAGTAAACAGTACCAATATCCGCTATTAAACATGTTAAAGTAAACAGTACCAATATCCGCTATTAAACATGTTAAAGTAAACAGTACCAATATCCGTTATTAAACATGTTCAAGTAAACAGTACCAATATCCGTTATTAAACATGTTCAAGTAAACAGTACCAATATCCGTTATTAAACATGTTCAAGTAAACAGTAATCAAGCCTTGCTTTCTTTTCGGAGATGTTCGATGTGAACTTGTTTCTTCTAAATGTTGACCACGCCAACAGTCTTTCAAATTAAATTTTATCAATAAATCTTTCAGACTTTTTCAATTATTTGGGTTATTTATATTAATATAATTAAAACAGTATGTATTAGGATCCTGGGCTACATTGAAGCCTCCAGCAATGATTTTAAAAGTATCAGATGCTAGAATAATATCCTTCAGGTTATCATAAAATAGGATCATCTTTATTTCGGCCATAAATGTTGACAAGTTTATTCTTTTAATGTTTCCACTGAATGAACTTTTAATTCCGAATTATTATTAAAACGAATTGCTACGCCTATAGATTGGCTATAAAATTTGCTAAAAAAAAATTCATTTCCCCACTTGAAACTTATAAAAGGTATATCCGTATCTGTAAAATTGAATATTGTTTACTTTTGAGAAAATCAAAGGTTTTTGTGGTTTTTTTTTTCATGTATTTGTTGTCATTATAGCTATGCATTAAAATAATATGTGCAGAGACCCAAGTTGTTCCTAGCAAAAAAATATTATTCATTGTTGTGGCAGTGTTGTTATATAAGGTGTTGGTAAAAAGGCAAAATATGTTTGCATGTCATTTGCAGTGATCAACCAGAACTGCAATGGAGGTATTGTACACCTTTATCTATATAATTCTTTCAACCAAGATAATCCTAACAAATTAAAATAACACAATAACATCACTTATACAAATAACACAATAACATCACTTATACAAATAACACAATAACATCACTTATACAAATAACAAAATAACATCACTTACGCAAAACTCATCTCCAGCAGCCGTGCTTATCATCCACGGTACAACAATGGAGACGCAAATCTGCCGGGTACAGCCATGCTTATCATCCGCGGTACAACAATGGGGACGCAAATCTGCCGGGTACAGCCATGTTCATCATCCACGGTACCAATGTGGATGCAAATCTGCGGGGTACAGCCATGTTTATCATCCACGGTACAACAATGGGGACGCAAATCTGCCGGGTACAGCTATGTTTATCATCCACGGTACCAATGTGGATGCAAATCTGCCGGGTACAGCCATGCTTATCATCCACGGTACCAATGAAACGCAAATCTGCCGGGTACAGCCATGCTTATCATCCACGGTACCAATTAAACGCAAATCTGCCGGGTACAGCCATGCTTATCATCCGCGGTACAACAAGCGGGACGCAAATCTGCCGGGTACAGCCTTGCTTATCATCCTCGGTACCCATGAAACGCAAATCTGCCGGGTACAGCCATGCTTATCATCCACGGTACCCATGAAACGCAAATCTGCCGGGTACAGCCATGCTTATCATCCACGGTACCAATGAAACACAAATCTACCAGGTACAGCCATGCTTATCATCCACGGTACAACAATGGGGACTGCAAATCTGCCGGGTACTGCTATGCTTATCATTCACGGTGCACCAATGGGGACGCAAATCTGCCGGGTACAGCCATGTTTATCATCCACGGTACACCAATGGGGACGCAAATCTGCCGGGTACTGCCATGCTTATCATCCACGGTACACTAATGGGGACGCAAATCTGCCGGATACAGCCATGCTTATCATCCACAGTACACCTAAGGGGACGCAAATCTGGCGGGTACAGCAATGTTTATCATCCACGGTACCAATGAAACGCAAATCTACCAGGTACAGCCATGCTTATCATCCACGGTTCAACAATGGGGACGCAAATCTGCCAGGTACAGCTATGCCTATCATTCACGGTGCACCAATGGGGACGCAAATCTGCCGGGTACAGCCATGTTTATCATCCACGGTACACCAATGGGGACGCAAATCTGCCGGGTACAGCCATGCTTATCATCAACGGTACCAATGAAACGCAAAACTACCAGGTACAGCCATGCTTATCATCCACGGTTCAACAATGGGGACGCAAATCTGCCAGGTACAGCTATGCCTATCATTCACGGTGCACCAATGGGGACGCAAATCTGCCGGGTACAGCCATGTTTATCATCCACGGTACACCAATGGGGACGCAAATCTGCCGGGTACAGCTATGCTTATCATTCACGGTGCACCAATGGGGACGCAAATCTGCCGGGTACAGCTATGTTTATCATCCACGGTACACCAATGGGGACGCAAATCTGCCGGGTACAGCCATGCTAATCATCCACGGTACACTAATGGGGACGCAAATCTGCCGGATACAGCCATGCTTATCATCCACAGTACACCTAAGGGGACGCAAATCTGGCGGGTACAGCAATGTTTATCATCCAAGGTACCAATGAAACGCAAATCTGCCGGGTACAGCCATGCTTATCATCAACGGTACCAATGAAACGCAAATGTACCAGTTACAGCCATGTTTATCATCCACGGTTCAACAATGGGGACGCAAATCTGCCAGGTACAGCTATGCCTATCATTCACGGTGCACCAATGGGGATGCAAATCTGCCGGGTACAGCCATGCTTATCATCCACGGTACACCAATGGGGACGCAAATCTGCCGGGTACTGCCATGCTTATTATCCACGGTACAACAATGGGGACGCAAAATCTACAACAACACCACCAACAGTACCACCACCAACAACAGCAACACTTCCAACAACACCACCACCACCAACAACACCACCACCAATATCAACAACACCACCACCAATAACAATATCACCAACAACAACACCACCAACAATACCACCACCAACAACACCTCCACCAAGAACACCACCAACAACAACAACACCACCAATAACAACACCACCACAAACAACAACACCAACAACACCACCACTATCAACATCAACAACAACACCACCAACAACATTAACACCACAAACAACAGCATCACTTCCAATAACAACACTACAAACAACAACACCACCAAAAACACCACCAACATCAACAGCTCCACCAACAACAACACCATTGTAAACAACAACTCCATAAACAATGCCACCAACAACAACACCACCACCAACAACAACACCACCACCATCAACAAAACCAACAACAACACTACCAACACCACCACTTCCTACAACAACACCAAAAACAACAACACCAAAAAAAACACCACTATCAACAACAACACCACCAACAACAACATCACCACCAACACTAACACCAAAAACACCACCAACAACAACCACCAACAACACCACCACCAACAACAACAACACCAACAACAACACCACCACCAACAACACCACCACCAACAACACCACTGCCAACAACACCACCAACAACAACACCACTGCCAACAACACCACCACCAATAACATCACTACCACCACCACCAAGAACAACAACAACACAATCAACAGCACCACCACCAAAAATAACACCACCACAAACAAAAACACCATCACCAACAATACCACCATCAACAACAGCACAACCACCAATACCACCAACAGCACCACCATCAACATCACCACACCACCAACACCACAACCATCAACAACACCACCACAAACAAAAACACCATCAATAACAATACCACCATCAACAACACCACCAACAACACCAATTCCAACACCACCACCACGAACAACAACACCACAGCCAACAACAACACCATCAACAACACCACCACCAACACAGCCACCACCACCACCAACAACAACACCAACAACAACACCACCACCACCAACATCAACACCACCAACAACAACACCACAAACAGCAACACCACCTACAACACAACCAACAACAACAAACCAACCACCAACAACACCACCACCACCAACAACAAAAAAAACACCAACAACAACACCACCAACATAAGCAGCACCAACAACAACACCACCACCAACAACACCACCAACAACAACACCACCACCAACAGTAACACCACCGCCAACAACACAATCACCAACAACACCACCAACAACAGTAACACCATCAACAACAACCACCAACAACAACACCACCACCAACAACACAATCACCAACACCACCACCACCAACACCACCACCAACACCACCACCAACAGTAACACCACCAACAACACCACAACCACCAGCAACACCACCACCAACAGTAACACCACCAACAACACCACCATCAACAACAACACCACCACCAACAACAACACCACAAACAACACCACCGCCAACAACACCACCACCACCAACAACACCACCAACAACACCACCAAAAGCAACACCCCTTACAACAACACAACCAACAGCAAAACCAACAACAGCACCACTTCCAACAGTACCACCACCAACAACAACACCACCACCAATATCAACAACACCACCACCAACAAAAACACAACCATCACCGCCACTACCAACAACAACACCATCACCAACAACACCACCAACAACACCACCACTAACAACAACAACACCACAAACAACACCACCGCCAACAACACCACCAACAGCAACAACCCTTACAACAACACAACCAACAGCGCCAACAACAACAGCACCACTTCCAACAGTACCACCACGAACAACAACACCACCACCAATATCAACAACAACAACAACAACAACAACAATACCACTAACAAAACCACCACCAACAACACCTCCACCAAGAACACCACCAACAATAACCACCACCAACAACACCACCACCACCAACAACACCAACAACAACACCAACTACAGCACTACCAACAACAGCACCACTTGCAACATCAACACCACAAACAACAACACCAACAACAACACCACCAACATCAACAACACCACCATCAACAACAACAGCACCAACACCACCCCAACAACAACAATAACACCAACACCAACAACAACAACAACAACAACAACACCAACAACAACAACAACACCAACACCACCACCACCACCACCAACAACAATACCACCACAAACACCACCACCACCAACATCAACAAAATGTAAATTTTTTCTAATGTAAAAAGTTATGGTTTTTAGATTAGACTGTTAACGGTGTTGTAGTTCTGTCAGTAACTTTAAACATGCTATTTCAGTAATATATTGGAATATGATATCTGGGTACTTAAGCGTTTATTGGCATTAGTTGATGACTTTGTCGAAATTTGAAATATTAGTAAATAGATTTTCGATCATGGTTGCTCACTTAAGAGGTTGCGAGTTCGATCCCCAGCTCGACCTGATGCCTCTCAAAAACAGCATGCAGTAATGATTTCTCCAAGAATGGGACTCGAGAGCGGTTCATATATAATATCTGAGCTTTCTTCGAGCGGGGCTAAAACAAGTTAGTAAAACTTTACAAACGTTAATCGTTGATATTAAAACTGAAACAAACATTTCTTGAAATACGAAAATAAACTCGCCATAAAGAAACTTTATTTTCCTAATCATAGCTATTTCAAAGTTTCATGTTAGACACTGTGCAGAGGGTGTAGCTGGCCTTTTCAAGTTGTATGCCAACACTGGGGTTCCATAGGGCGGCAGCCCCGTCCCGTGGAGGTTGAAATCGGGGGAGACAAAGACCCCTGAATCTCTAGTCAAGATGAGATTTATTTTCCGGATAAGATGTATGCCCGGGCCTGCTGTTCACTAATACATTATCATACTTCATTAACTGCGTATTTGGTTTTAACTTATTTGTTTTATTTCGATCGTCATGAAACAAGTAATTACAATTAACATACAACTAACGCTCTAAGTCATCCGGGGTAGAACCAGTACTTAAGTCGCCCTGGGTAGAACGAGTACTTAAGTATTACGGGGTAGAACCAGTACTTAAGTCTTCCTAGGTAGAACCGGTACTTAAGTCTTCCTGGGTAGAACCAGTACTTAAGTCGCCCTTGGTAGAACCATTACTTAAGTCGCCCTTGGTAGAACCAGTACTTAAGTCTTCCGAGTTAAAAACCAGTACTTAAGTCTTCCGGGGTAGAACCATTACTTAATTCGTCCTGGGTAGAACCAGTACTTAAGTATTCCGGGGTAGAACCAGTACTTAAGTCTTCCTGGATAGAACCTGTACTTAAGTCTTCCTGGGTAGAACCTGTACTTAAGTCTTCCTGGGTAGAACCAGTACTTAAGTCGCCCTGGGTAGAACCAGTACTTAAGTCGCCCTGAGTAGAACCAGTACTTAAGTCTTCCTGGGTAGAACCAGTACTTAAGTCTTCCGGGGTAGAACCTGTACTTAAGTCGCCCTGGGTAGAACATGTACTTAAGTCGCTCTGAGTAGAACCAGTACTTAAGTATTACTGGGTAGAACCAGTACTTAAGTCTTCCGGGGTAGAACCAGTACTTAAGTCGCCCTTGGTAGAACCAGTACTTAAGTCTTCCGGGGTAGAACCAGTACTTAAGTCTTCCTGGGTAGAACCTGTACTTAAGTCTTCTTGGGTAGAACCAATACTTAAGTCGCCCTGGGTAGAACCAGTACTTAAGTCTTCCTGGGTAGAACCAGTACTTAAGTCGCCCTGGGTAGAACCAGTACTTAAGTCTTCCTGGGTAGAACCAGTACTTAAGTCTTATTGGGTAGAACCAGTACTTAAGTCTTCCTGGATAGAACCTGTACTTAAGTCTTCCTGGGTAGAACCTGTACTTAAGTCTTCCTGGGTAGAACCAGTACTTAAGTCGCCCTTGGTAGAACCAGTACTTAAGTCTTCCGGGGTAGAACCAGTACTTAAGTCTTCCTGGGTAGAACCTGTACTTAAGTCTTCTTGGGTAGAACCAATACTTAAGTCGCCCTGGGTAGAACCAGTACTTAAGTCTTCCTGGGTAGAACCAGTACTTAAGTCGCCCTGGGTAGAACCAGTACTTAAGTCTTCCTGGGTAGAACCAGTACTTAAGTCGCCCTGGGTAGAACCAGTACTTAAGTCTTCCTGGGTAGAACCAGTACTTAAGTCTTATTGGGTAGAACCTGTACTTAAGTCTTCCTGGGTATACCAGTACTTAAGTCTTCCTGGGTAAAACCTGTACTTAAGTCTTCCTGGGTAGAACCAGTAATTAAGTCTTCCTGGGTAGAACATGTACTTAAGTCTTCCTGGGTAAAACTAGTACTTAACTTGTGTGGAAAAGTATCTTACTTAAGGATACCACACATAATCGTGGGGGATGGAACCCAGGACACTCCGATACTGGAATAGATGCTCTACCACTAGACCACCCAGTACAATACGACTCTGGAATAGATGCTCTACCACTAGATCACCCAGGACACTCCGATCCTGGAAAAGATGCTCTACCACTAGACCACCGAGGACACTCCGATCCTGGAATAGATGCTTTACCACTAGATAACGCGATGCTGATTAAATTACACGTTTATAATAAAAAAATGTCCATGTTGCAGTTTTAATACCCGGACTATAGGTACAGATATAATCCTGATTTTCTTTTCAAAGTTTGCATTAACTAACCAGTAATTAATCAATTAAAATGTTAATCTAGTAGCCCGGGCGCCATTTTCATGGTAATTTGCTCTAGCTGTTGTTAGAGACTTCATATTAGAGTTCCCATTTAGGGTCTGTAACAATAGTTAGATAATACTGAGTGACCAAATATGGTACTGGTAGTACATTTGTGTTAGGGTATAAGGCGCAATATCGACGACTTCAATCTGCTCGAGGGCGTTAATTTGAGTTGAATGATGTATCTACATTTGCTTCAACCTTAAAACGAATTATACGCGTTAACACACCGAACTCGACATTATGACTTCTTAAAAAGAATAATGAATATTGGTTCTACACAGAAAATGGATTCCAGAACGATTAATATGAATTAAAACCACCTGTAGTAATTAGAATAAAGTGTTATTAAACAAAGAATTACTAAAGAAATGTTTAAAGTTTATCAAAACACATTATATAATTTATTGAAGCTGGTTACTCAAGGCATGTAAAAACATTGATGTGGATTCGTCTATTTACATATTCAGGGTGCTCCGTGGCCGAGTGGTCTAAAACATTGATGTGGACTCGTCTATTTACATATTCAGGGTGCTCCGTGGCCGAGTGGTCTAAAACATTGATGTGGACTCGTCTATTTACATATTCAGGGTGCTCCGTGGCCGAGTGGTCTAAAACATTGATGTGGACTCGTCTATTTACATATTCAGGGTGCTCCGTGGCCGAGTGGTCTCAGGCGTCTCCGGATCATTTACCCCTCATCGCTGAGGTCGTAGGTTCAAGTCACGCTTGGGCCAAAAACATTATGTGAGAAAGTTTGCTAGTCTCTTGAGGAAGGACGGTGATTCTACTCAGAAGCCAAATCAGGAATTATTTAGAAGATATTTTATACATCGGGATCAGTTTGAAATAATCTTCTAATGAAGGTGAAAATGACACTTCAGAGAACCCTTTCAAAACTTTGTTTTTGCGATGGGTTAAAGCAAATATCGAGAGCCTAGACTCAAAACAATTAGTAAATAATATATGTCACTGTTAGTTTATCAAGCATTGTCAAAATACATTCATAATTTACATCATTGTACCTAAAATCGATAAGTAACTTCATAATTATAATGGTATTGTTTTTGTTTCTCATGTGTAATTTAGCCAAATAATAAAAAATATGTATATATTATGTTTGAGTGTCTCAAGGAAGACTGACTTGTTAAATTCAGTCTTCTATTAAAAAAAGACTTTATTATTATTATTATTTCACACACAAATATTTAAGTTATGATAATTTAAAACTTTTTACAAGTTGATATATCTACCCAAAACAACAAAGGGAAATAACTCAAACGGGGCAATGGGTAATTGAGAAACCGGTTGTTGAGAAAAAACATTTATGAAAAATTTTGAGCAAAATTGGGACCCTTCCTGGTGCCTCATGGAAATTCAATCCTCTTGATTGACCCAAATCTAATTTTCTGTCCCTATACAAGGCTTTAGATCCCAAATTGAACATGATATTTGCACAAATAGAATGATGAGGAAATAAGAAGTTTATGTTTCCCCATTGTATGCATATGTATAAATCAAAGTCTCCTGAAAATACTTCATTTGTACAAATGTCAAACCCCTGCCCATGGGGATAATATATAAACATATGCATCAATTTGGCTGATCGGTTGTTGATGAGAGGAAAAATTCATTTTCAATCCTTTTATGTTCCACCTGGCCCCTTATGGAATATCATTCCTTCTGATTGAACCAATTCTTACTAGCCATGACTAAGTGTGTGTGTGTGTGTGTGTGTGTGTGTGTGTGTGTGTGTGTGTGTGGAAGGAGGGGGACTCCTCGTGGTGATATCTTCAAAATCAAATGCTGCATTTTAGTAAGTTTTAGAGGGGAAATGATTGTGTTATTTACACCTTTATTTTGTTACTTCAAACGATTTTATAAAAAACAAAAAAACATTTAAGATATGTTTAATAGATAACCTCCACCTGGTTTTAAACCCATGTGCTGTACTCCCTTGTATAATTATGATAAGTCAGGTTATATCCGGTCGAGACTGCACACCACGTTAACGTTGTTTGTCAGATGAACATGCATCAAGTAAAAAGTTAAAGTATACAAACATTTCGAATGAAAATTTAGAGCTAATGGAAATGCTTAAAGTAGAATTGATATGCTTTAAATAAAAACTGAGAGATGATATCAGCTCTACATTAGAAAACAAATTTGAATCATTTGAAAAGAAAATCACTGATGCGGTACTTAAGGTCGTGCATGAAGAAATTTTAGCAGTAAGAAAAGAGTTAACTGACAAAATTGATGGCCTTTCGAATAAATCGGAGAAGAATCTTATTAAAACTATTGAAAATAAAATGGAGCTTCAGATAGAGTCGAAGATTAAAATGCCAAAGAAGATCTTAAAAATGATCTTGGTATATCAAAACTTAAAGATGAAATATCTGATGTAAAGAAAAGTTACGCAGAAGCAACAAAAGCAGAAACAAATAATTCTAAAAGCAATTTGAACATTGTTATTAAAAACTTGGAATCTGACAAAAATGAAATGAATGACAAAACGAAAACATTAAACTCAGTAAATAGATTAAGAAGAGATGGGCTGAAGTTTACAGATGTAACGGTCACGCACAGAAAGAGAAACGTAGCCAAAGGTCAATCTGCTGGTGTAGTTATTGCAACTATCGAAAACATGGAAAGAAAGTTAAAGTCCTGTAAAGTAAAACAAAATTAAAATATGTCTCAGGATTCGAGAGGGTTGATATTGAAAACGACATGTTTAGAATCTAGAGTAAATGAATCAAATATGTTTACAGTTCGCCGTTGTAAATAATAGAAAACTGGCAAATAAAGAAACCTTTGTCTGTTGCATAGATGCTAAAAAAGCATTTGATACTATTCAAAGAGATTGTCTTTGGTTTAAATTAATGACTCTGGGTATACATGGTAAAATGTTGCATGCAGTACAATCACTCTAAACTGAAGTATCTTGTTCTGTTAGAGTTAATAAATATGAAACAGACTGGTTTAATGTGAAACAAGGGGTAAAACAGGGATGTGTTCTATCATTAACATTATTCTCAATATATGTAAACGATCTAGCAAAGAAATCAATGATTTGAATTGTGGTGTAACATTAACAGAGGAATTAAGTTTGGATATCTTGTTGTATGCTGATGATTTTATCCTTCTCGCTGAAAATGGAACAGACATGCAGAGAATGCTAAATAAACTTAATGAATGATGAAATAAATGGCGAATGTGTATCAACGAATCAAAAACTAAGGTATTACATTTCAGGCCAAAACCTATCAATAGGTCAGACTTTGCATTTAAATGCGGAAGAAAACATATAAATTTTTAATGTAATTATAAATATCTTGGTTTTTGGTTCAACGAACAACTTAATATGAAACTGTCAATAAAAGAAGTTTCAAAATCAGCAAGTAGGGTGCAATATATACTTAATATGTTAGCGCCGGTGGAATGACTTTTACCGTTTTTACCAAAATGGTTGCATCTGTTATTGAACCCGTGTTATTTTATTGTTCTGGCATTTGGGGTCACACTAAATACAGTGAAATAGAAACTGTTTTTGAATAAAGTAGGGAGATGTTTTCAAGGTGTTACAAAATACTGCTCAAATGTATTTTCTGGAGGCGATCTTGGGTGGGAGTCTTGTCTAACAAAACAAAAAATTGAAACAATTCGTCTGTGGTGTAGAATAAAAAACATGCCAGTCGATAGAATGATACGTAAAGTGCATGAATGGTCTATGAATATTATAAAGACATGGGAGAGTAACTTGCTTAATTTTATTCAAGAGACATATGCTAATGAATATATGATATGTACAAAGCCAAAAGTTAATACGTAAAGTACGAGTGTACTTAAATGCAAAAGATAAAAAATTGTGGTTTGAACAGTTAATGAATGAAAAAAGAAATGATCAAAATGGTAATCTGCGAACATACCGTTTGTATTAAACTGAATTAAGTACTGAATACTATGTTAACTGTAACATGAGCAGGGGCCATTGTCGCGTTCTAGCAACATTTCGAAGCTACGATCTTCCTCTAGCGATAGAAACTGGGAGATATACTCGACCAAAAACACCTATCAACGAAAGACTCTGCAAATGTTGTTCTACGTCAGAAGTTGAAGATAAAACTCATTTTCTAATTGATTGTGCCTTTTATTCTGACCTCAGATATTCACTATTTAAAAAAGCTCGTGATATGAACGATAGTTTTTTGCTTGTAACATCAACCGAAAAATTGATGTTTTAAATGAAATGTGATTTATTACAACACAATTTAGCAAATGTTTTTTAAAACGTACAGAAGAAGATTTTTAGCTATTTAATTGTACATTTATTCCTTTTCGTTTTTGAATGAATTTTTCCTTTTAGAATTATCTCGTTGTTTTAAATCTAATCAAAATAGAGATGGTTATTAGTGTTTCATTGGTGTTTTAGCATTTTATATAGGATTTATTTAAGATAGAATTTTAAATTAAATACTAAGTTATCTATGCACCTTTTTCTTTAAGTAAATTATAACCTTTCTAACCTGATTTTTTTAAACATAATAGACGACCCCTTTTTTAGATTTATCACATTACAAGTGTGTAAATGAATGTTTACTATTTAGAAAAATATAACTATTTAATCGCATGAAATCATTGCATTTATTTATCTTAATTGTATAATTTATTCAATATATATATATATGTGTACTATGTGTATGTGTATACGTATCTATATGTTTGCTTATGTGTATATATGTAAGCATATACATGTATAAGTGTATATGCGTTTTACATTGTGAATAAAAATTGTGTCATAGGACATAATTACGGCCGGATATATAAGTTTGATTGTATTTTATACACGACTGTTATTGTAACTGTTGTATGTGACACACTAATAAAATATAAATTGCTTAAAAAGATGCAAAGTCAATTTAATAATTTAATCATTATAATTGGATCTATAATTGCTATGTATTTTATGAATGTTATGGGAACTTTGAGAAAATGGCCATTGTGTTATTGTTACTACCAGAGGCATAAACAATCCAATCACTGTTGCTACGAGTTCTCATGAGGAAATAAGTTATAACAAAATAAAATAGCAATATATATCGCCCCGCTGTTACACTGGGACATTGTATTCATTATTAATTCTCCTTTTCTTATGTGCTTTTTATAATCGTATTTTTAACAATAAGAGTTGTACTATTACGAAGAATGAATATTACCATGCTGACATACCTGTTAGTATTATTCTCATGTTTAAACAAAGAAGTTAACTCCCTATGCCATATATTGTTATTGTAAATCTCGTATACAACAAGGAACTATGTAGTGATGTAAATCCTTGTACAATATGATATATTTGCGTAACAAAGAGAAACAAAACCCTTATAACATTTTATTTCTGTGCAAGTGAATTAGAACTACAAAAATGCCTTATCTTTCTGAATATATATTTTGTATGAAATATATTTTAAACATTTTGGTCCTTTTTACTGTTTATAACAAACACTAATAACATTTTAGCACATATTCGTAAGTGATAATTTGATTACAGTCAAATGTGTATTTTTTTTTATAAATATGCATCAATGCCTAAAATCTTAAGTTAATTGGTCCTACGACATATTTATTTATTAATTTCTCATCATATAATTATCTTTATTTTCGTCTTATCTATGTACATATCATAATATTAAACAAATATACATGAACGATTAAACATGTAAATAGCACTTCTAAAACAATTATAAGAGACAGTTAAACATAAAATATACATACCAATACAAAGCACAAGTATATAATAAAAACTGCAATAAACCAAGTTTTGAATTAAAATTGAAGAAGAAGAAAAAGAGCATTGTTTAAAAAATATCTTAAAATAACGATATTCCACCTTTGATCAGATCAATTGGTAACTGATTAGCAATATTTTCTTAAATGAAACAAAATATAGCAAATTGCTTAAATAAAGAAAGCATTATTTACATAGATAAAAAGTAGATATATTTTAGAACAGGTTTTTTTAGCACATATTCGAATCAATGCCGGATGAATAAATAGAGTGATTAGTTTATCCGACTTTTGCATTGTAAACAGGTTATCATAGATTGTATTGGATTTTCAAATAAAAGATGTCTTAAATCATCATACTGGGTATATTCTATAATAAATGACTTTCATCCTCCACAACATTACAAAACGGGCATTTACGATCATCTTCTTTAAGATGTTCATACATACCAGTTCTAACTATACATATGCATTTTTCTCTATATTATTTTACTGTTGAAGACCAAGTAAATCTAACGTTTTTAACATCATAAAACCAATTTTTACAAGAACTGTTTGCTTTACTGTTTGCCCATTGTGGAATGCGTTTGTTAGCCAAGTACTACCTATTGAAGACCGTTTGTGCCAGTAAGACGAATTATTAACACACTGACGTACTATAGCAGGTTGCTAACCCATTTCTCCAATGACTACAGAGTTTGGTGTATAATTCCCGTTCAAAGAAAAAAAAACATGACTCGATTTGAATAAGAGTAATGGAGGAATAACTAATAACTGGCCAAATAATGTATTAAAATATTTTTATAAAATCAGTGTGCTAAACTCCGCCCATTTACTTACTTACAATTAGCAATAAGAAGTCCTAATGCCCGGTAAGCACTTTGCGAAACATGTTTAACTATGTAATTAAAATCTAAATGTTCATGCAACAACATTCCTAGTTTTATATATACTAATCTACAATGTTTAAAGCGTTCTCTGTACACGAACATTTCAAGTTTGGCCTTGCTACTGAATAAGGTCGAACCGCTCAGTTGCTACATACAACTTGTCTTCAACCACACTGAACACCAAACCACTCAGTTGTTATAAACAACCTTGTCTTAAACCACATTGAACATCAAACCGCTCAGTTATTATATACAACTTTGTCTAAAACCAAACAGAACATCAAACCGCTCAAGTGTGTCATACAACTTTGTCTTAAACCACACATAACATCAAACCGCTCAGTTGTTACATACAACTTTGTCTTAAACCACACTTAACATCAAACCTTTCAGTTGTTACATACAACATTGTCTTAAACCACACTTAACACCAAACCGCTCAGTTGTTACATACAACTTTGTTTTAAACCACACTGAACATCAAACCGCTCAGTTGTTACATACAACTTTGTCTTAAACCACACTGAACATCAAACCGCTCACTTGTTACATACAACTTTGTCTTAAACCACACTGAACATCAAATCGCTCAGTTATTATATACAACCTTGTCTTAAACCACACTGAACATCAAACCGCTCAGTTGTTACATACAACTTTGTCTTAAACCACACTGAACATCAAACCGCTCAGTTGTTACATACAACCTTGTCTTAAACCACACTGAGCATCAAACCGCTCAGTTGTTACATACAACCTTGTCTTAAACCACACTGAACATCAAACCGCTCAGTTGTTACATACAACCTTGTCTTAAACCACACTGAACATCAAAACGCTCATTTGTTACATACAACCTTGTCTTAAACCACACTGAACATCAAACCGCTCAGTTTTTATATACAACCTTGTCTTAAACCACACTGAACATCAAACCGCTCAGTTGTTACAAACAACCTTGTCTTAAACCACACTGAACATCAAACCGCTCAGTTGTTACATACAACCTTGTCTTAAACCACACTGAGCCTCAAACCGCTCAGTTGTTACAGACAATCTTGTCTTAAACCACACTGAACATCAAACCGCTCAGTTGTTACAGACAACCTTGCCTTAAACCACACCGAGCATCAAACCGCTCAGTTGTTACAGACAACCTTGTCTAAAACCATACTGTTGTTATACATGTATACAACCTTGTCTTAAACCACACTGAACATCAGACCACTTAGTTGTTACAGACAACCTTGTCTTAAACCACACTGAACATCAAACCGCTCAGTTGTTACAGACAACATTGTCTTAAACCACACTGAACGTCAAACCTCTCATTTGTTACAGACAACCTTGTCTTAAACCACACTGAGCATCAAACCGCTCAGTTGTTACAGACAACCTTGCCTAAACCACACTGAACATCAAACCGCTCATTTGTTACAGACAACCTTGCCTTAAACCACACTGAGCATCAAACCGCTCAGTTGTTACAGACAACCTTGTCTAAAACCATACTGTTGTTATATACAACCTTGTCTTAAACCACACTGAACATCAGACCACTCAGTTGTTACAGACAACCTTGTCTTAAACCACACTGAACATCAAACCGCTCAGTTGTTACAGACAACCTTGTCTTTAACCACACTGAACGTCGAACCTCTCATTTGTTACATACAACTTTGTCTTAAACCACACTGAACATCAAACCGCTCACTTGTTACATACAACTTTGTCTTAAATCACACTGAACATCAAACCGCTCATTTGTTACATACAACTTTGTATCAAACTACACTGAACATCAAACCGCTCAGTTAATATATACAACTTTTTATCAAACCACACTGAACATCAAACCACTCAGTTGTTACATACAACATTGTCTTAAACCACACTGAACATCAAAACGCTCAGTTGTTACAGACAACCTTGTCTTAAACCACACTGAACATCAAACCGCTCAGTTTTTACAGACAGCCTTGTCTTAAACCACACTGAACATCAAACCGCTCAGTTGTTACATACAACTTTGTCTTAAACCACACTGAACATCAAATCGCTCAGTTGTTATATACAACCTTGTCTTAAACCACACTGAACATAAAACCGCTCAGTTTTTACAGACAACATTGTCTTAAGCCACACTGAACATCAAACTGCTCAGTTGTTACATACAACTGTGTCTTAAACCACACTGAACATCAAACCGCTCAGTTGTTATATACAACCTTGTCTTAACCCACACTGAACATCAAACCGCTCAGTTGTTACATACAACTTTGTCTTAAACCACACTAAACATCAAATCGCTCATTTATTACATACAACATTGTCTTAAACCACACTGAACATCAAACCGCTCAGTTGTTACATACAACATTGTCTTAAACCACACTGAACATCAAACCGCTCAGTTGTTAAACAATCTCTTACACAAGATAAAATATGAGGAAATAAGCGATTTTATTGCACATAACATTTTCCCTGATATACCAGTTTGTTTAAGGGGTATTCATAACTTATCTCTATTGCACATAACATTTTCCCTCATATATCAGTTTGTTTAAGAGGGGTATCCATAACTTATCTCTATTGCACATAACATTTTCCCTCATATACCAGTTTGTTTAAGGGGTATCCATAACTTATCTCTATTGCACATAACATTTTCCCTCATATATCAGTTTGTTTAAGGGGTATCCATAACTTATCTCCATTGCACATAACATTTTCCCTCATATATCAGTTTGTTTAAGGGGTATCCATAACTTATTTCTATTGCACATAACATTTTCCCTCATATATCAGTTTGTTTAAGGCGTATCTATAACTTATCTCTATTGCACATAACATTTTCCCTCATATACCAGTTTGTTTAAGGGGTATCCATAACTTATCTCTTTTGCAATATACCAGTTTGTTTAAGGGGTATCCATAACTTATCTCCATTGCACATAACATTTTCCCTCATATATCAGTTTGTTTAAGGGGTATCCATAACTTATCTCTTTTGAAATATACCAGTTTGTTTAAGGGGTATCCATAACTTATTTCTATAGCACATAACATTTTCCCTCATATATCAGTTTGTTTAAGGCGTATCTATAACTTATCTCTATTGCACATAACATTTTCCCTCATATACCAGTTTGTTTAAGGGGTATCAATAACTTATCTCTTTTGCAATATACCAGTTTGTTTAAGGGGTATCCATAACTTATCTCCATTGCACATAACATTTTCCCTCATATATCAGTTTGTTTAAGGGGTATCCATAACTTATCTCTTTTGCAATATACCAGTTTGTTTAAGGGGTATCCATAACTTATCTCTATTGCACATAACATTTTCCCTCATATATCAGTTTGTTTAAGGGGTATCCATAACTTATCTCTATTGCACCTAACATTTTCCCTCATATATCAGTTTGTTTAAGGGGTATCCATAACTTATCTCTATTGCCCATAACATTTTCCCTCATATACCAGTTTGTTTAAAGGATATTCATAACTTATCTCTATTGCACATAACATTTTTCCTCTTATACCAGTTTGTTTAAGGGGTATCCATAATTTATTTCTATTGCACATAACATTTTCCCTCATATATCAGTTTGTTTAAGGCGTATCTATAACTTATCTCTATTGCACATAACATTTTCCCTCATATACCAGTTTGTTTAAGGGGTATCAATAACTTATCTCTTTTGCAATATACCAGTTTGTTTAAGGGGTATCCATAACTTATCTCCATTGCACATAACATTTTCCCTCATATATCAGTTTGTTTAAGGGGTATCCATAACTTATCTCTTTTGCAATATACCAGTTTGTTTAAGGGGTATCCATAACTTATCTCTATTGCACATAACATTTTTCCTCATATACCAGTTTGTTTAAGGGGTATCCATAACTTATCTCTATTGCACATAACATTTTCCCTCATATATCAGTTTGTTTAAGGGGTATACATAACTTATCTCTATTGCACATAACATTTTCCCTCATATACTAGTTTGTTTAAGGGGTATCCATAATTTATTTCTATTGCACATAACATTTTTCCTCATATACCAGTTTGTTTAAGGGGTATCCATAATTTATTTCTATAGCACATAACATTTTCCCTCATATATCAGTTTGTTTAAGGCGTATCTATAACTTATCTCTATTGCACATAACATTTTCCCTCATATACCAGTTTGTTTAAGGGGTTTCAATAACTCATCTCTTTTGCAATATACCAGTTTGTTTAAGGGGTATCCATAACTTATCTCCATTGCACATAACATTTTCCCTCATATATCAGTTTGTTTAAGGGGTATCCATAACTTATCTCTTTTGCAATATACCAGTTTGTTTAAGGGGTATCCATAACTTATCTCTATTGCACATAACATTTTTCCTCATATACCAGTTTGTTTAAGGGGTATCCATAACTTATCTCTATTGCACATAACATTTTCCCTCATATATCAGTTTGTTTAAGGGGTATACATAACTTATCTCTATTGCACATAACATTTTCCCTCATATACTAGTTTGTTTAAGGGGTATCCATAATTTATTTCTATTGCACATAACATTTTCCCTCATATATCAGTTTGTTTAAGGGGTATCCATAACTTATTTCTATTGCACATAACATTTTCCCCCTCATATACTAGTTTGTTTAAGGGGTATCCATAGCTTATCTCTATTGCACATCACATTTTCCCTCATATACCAGTTTGTTTAAGGGTAATTCATAACTTATCTCTATTGCACATAACATTTTCCCTCATATACCAGTTTGTTTAAGGGCAATCCATAACTTATCCCTATTAATAAAAGCATACGCTCTGCGGAAATCAATAAAAACACAAACAGTAGTTACTTCCCCTAGAATTAACTATATTTGTTATAGAAGTAATATGGTCAATGGTTCTTCGTTTTTTCCCAAAACCATTTAGTTCTTCTGCTTTCATATCAGTTTGTTCAGCCCATGAACACAATCTATCATTTAAAATTCAGCATAATAATTTATACATAGCAGAAGCCAAAGAAATACCCGTATAAGACAATGGATCTCATGAACAATAACATAGAACATAGCGTCCTTTAAGTGCAAAAAGGTATCAAGTGTATATGATTTAACAAGGCACTTGGTTTCTTTTTGTCCCAATGAAGAGATAGTATTTTTATATAAAATAACATATGCCATTCTAAAAAGAATTATAAGAGACTATATATAACTCGTAATCTATTTCTTCTAATCGCAAATAATTATTACAATTTACTTACATTTGTTTTTTATAAAGTTGGAAACCTTTTGCTAATCTTGACTTCCGTCTAAAATGTTTTTAAAACAAAATAATTAAACTTTGACAAGCAATACGCATTAATGCGCCCTTTAGGAAAGGTTTTAAAAGATCGATTATCACTTCAAACCATAGTTGTAGTGAACTGATTAGCAATGACCTTTCTCACTGTAAAAAAAAATATTGACAGTATTTTTTACAAATAAATTAACATATTTTTTTTTATAAATATTCTTTATTTCCTCCATTAGCGGAGAGCGACATATAATATGTTATTACATAAATAATATAGTAAACATGAACATGAGTAGCAAAACACATACAAAAGTATATCAATATTAAATAGAGTAAAGCATACAGGACACTTAAGGTCTCACTGAACAATTACCTCCCTTACATGACGGTAGCAAGATTATTACGCCAAAGAAATTAGAGCTGTGTAAAGCAGTTTGGCATATTTTTGTTAAAAATGCATAAAATGTCATATTTCTTTGTGCATATGGGAACATTGGAACATTTTCATGATTTCTGCAAAGTTTGGATGACATTGGGAACTGTTTGATGATGCTATAACAGTTTAAAGATGCGTAGTGATACACTGAAACAAATGGGCAGAATTGTCAAAAATGAAGGGGTGTCATCAAAACATCGAAATTGTGAAAAAGCAATCTTGACAACCCCATGTTTTTTTCTGCATATTTGGACCAACAGAGGACTATCTATGGGAATAAGGCACTTTTAGAACCATTGGTAATGTATCTAGTGTTCCAAAAGTGCATGAACACTATCAGGATTCCAACATTATTGAAAACCTTATCGAAACACGTAATATAAGGCACAGACGGAATCAGAATATGAATTAGCTAAACACAGAAATATTACAATGGTTATTTCTTTTCACCGAGTAAAAATGGAAAAACTGAAAAGAGTTTTAACCATGTCTGTAAATATCAAATGAAAGAATTCATGAGTATATTGTGAAATGAATTTACAACTATTTTCAGACAAAAGTCTTGCTCAGTTTTCATCTGAAGCATTTTGTTTAACCTATAGCAAAGATGAGTTTTTTGGGAGTGCATATTGTTAGATATGAATCGTAGAGAACACTCGAATCCAAATACTGAATGAATATTATTCCAAAGCATTTGTCGGTTAGTTTCATTAACTACACAGTCAAACACTAAATGGAGAGATAGTTCATTTGTACTAACTCCGCACTTATTACACGTTTGCCGGTAAGCATGAGAGTAGGTAATACTTAATTTTTTTTTATAGTGCTCCTACATTTTTCGAGTAAAAAAGGATATTCTTTGCTAAGGGACCAAATCGGCGAGATAATGTCAAGCGATGAGTGATAAAAACTAAAACGATAGAGACTCTCATCTCAAGCTCAATGATACTTGCTCGGATGTATCTACATACCATCTAATGATTCATTTCCAAACATGTTTTGAAGGAAAGACACCCGATTCGATAAAACGTTATAAATGTGAACTTAGTTGTAATGTCTTAATAAGTTATATATATCAGGAATAAACCCTCTTTTATTATACGGGTTGTCAATATAACGTATAAGTCTACTTTTGCCAAGTAATGCGATGGTAAATTACACAACAGGCCGAAAAACGACAGCTTTCTGTAATTAATTCGCTCTTAATTATATTGGACCCAATAAGACTTTGAGGGAATGCCCTGTATATACTTTATACAAAATCTATGAGAACGTTCCAGCCTTATAATGTGTGCACAATGAAGACCGGACCAAACTCATAACCATACAACGCTTTAGGAAGCACAACTGAGTTATATATTTTAATTGAAGTAATCGGGTTTAACCCTTTTTCATGTATACCACTACTCATTAAGCTAAAGAACGCTCCACGTAGTTTAGAATTAACTTCACTAATATTGGGCAGGCTACTCATATATTTTTCACAAACAATACCCAAATGAACATACGTATCTGTTTCTTTAACATGCTCAGATCCTAATTTCCAATCACGGTAACATACTTTAAAGTCACGATCGGATTCATTAAAGACAATAACATCACATTTATTAGCATTATATTCAAACCTCCATCGGCATGAGTACCTATAACAAATATCCATCATTTTGTCCAATGCATTTTTTGAAAATGAAATCAAACACATAAAAAGTATCATCTGCGACAGTGGGACTTTAAATTTAAATAATGAACTAATATCCCTAGACCAGAGTGGCGAAGTTTTTTATTAAACCATTGATAAAAGTTAAGTGCAGTGCCGGGCTGCTGATCCCAACCTGTCTGGTACCATGTTTAACAGGGAACCAGTCAGAAAAGTGTTCACGAAATTTAACACGTCTCTCGACATCATTGTAAAGACTACAGAAAGCCTTGTAAATACTTTCAACTATTTTTAGTTCATTTAATTTAAAAAAATAACCCATCTTGCCACATTCTATCGAAGGCCTGTTTACCATCTAAGAAGCAAATATATAATTTAGAATCACGTTTCGATCCGTTTCAATTCATAGTGGTGCTACTCCACAACAATCTTTGCGACCGCCAACCTATGCTTATAAGGTATTATCATTTTACAATAGTGTTCTGTGTTATATTCATACTTAAATAATCTGTACGTTTTTAACATAATTCGTCTAGCACCACTGACACCTCATTCGATTAATATGAGAATTCCATTAAGAAATATACATATTTATCATCTGTTTCAAAAACAGTGTCACTACGACAGCAGGGTACCCATAATACACTGATAACGAACGGTATTTTACACATCTTTGTTTTATTGTTTCAGTGATAATCAATTAATTGATGTATTTTTATAAATATATTAACTATATATGAAACAAAGTCGAAACTACAATGGTGAAAAGTCGAAACAACGATGGTGAAATATCGAAATAACGAAACTACAATGGTGAAAAGTCGAAACTACGATGGCTTCGACTTTTCACAGACGTAGTTTCGTTGTTATATTGTTTCGACATTTCTTAGTTAACTGAATATGCAGAGATGGTACGTAATAATTCGATTTTGAAAAATTGAAATGTTGTCAATGATAACGCGTAATACCATTGCTATCATTGTTGATTGTATAGTTAAGATTGCTGTAAGTATAGGTCACTGTAGTCCTTACAAAACATTTTCAATAGCCAAAAAAAACTTCATCTTCCCACAAAATTGAAAAAAAACCCAATCGTAACGTCTATAGTACCAAAGGTTATATGTATCCCGGAGGTTTCATAACGTCTATGGTACCTAAGTTTATATGTCTCCCGGAGGTTTCCATATCGTAACGTCTATGGTACCTAACTTAATATGTCTCCCGGAGGTTTCGTAACGTCTATAGTACCTAAGTTTATATGCCTCCCGGAGGTTTCCATATCGTAACGTCTATGGTACCTAATTTTATATGTCTCCCGGAGGTTTCATAACGTCTATGGTACCCAAGTTTATATGTCTCCCGGAGGTTTCATAATGTCTATGGTACCTAAGTTTATATGTCTCCCGGAGGTTTCGTAACGTCTATAGTACCTAAGTTTATATGTCTCCCGGAGGTTTCATAACGTCTATGGTACCTAAGTTTATATGTTTCCCGGATGTTTCATAACGTCTATGGTACTTAAGTTTATATGTCTCCCGGAGGTTTCATAACGTCTATGGTACCTAAGTTTATATGTCTCCCGGAGGTTTCATAACGTCTATGGTACCTAAGTTTATATGTCTCCCGGAGGTTTCATAACGTCTATGGTACCTAAGTTTATATGTCTCCCGGAGGTTTAATAACGTCTATGGTACCTAAGTTTATATGTCTCCCGGAGGTTTCATAACGTCTATAGTACCTAAGTTTATATGTCTCCCGGAGGTTTCATAACGTCTATGGTACCTAAGTTTATATGTCTCCCGGAGGTTTCATAACGTCTATGGTACCTAAGTTTATATGTCTCCCGGAGGTTTCATAACGTCTATGGTACCTAAGTTTATATGTCTCCCGGAGGTTTCATAACGTCTATGGTACCTAAGTTTATATGTCTCCCGCAGGTTTCATAACGTCTATGGTACCTAAGTTTATATGTCTCCCGGAGGTTTCATAACGTCTATGGTACCTAAGTTTATATGTCTCCCGGAGGTTTCATAACGTCTATGGTACCTAAGTTTATATGTCTCCCGGAGGTTTCATAACGTCTATGGTACCTAAGTTTATATGTTTCCCGGAGGTTTCATAACGTCTATGGTACCTAAGTTTATATGTCTCCCGGATGTTTCATAACGTCTATGGTACTTAAGTTTATATGTCTCCCGGAGGTTTCATAACGTCTATGGTACCTAAGTTTATATTTTTTCCGGAGGTTTCATAACGTCTATGGTACCTAAGTTTATATGTCTCCCGGAGCTTTCATAACGTCTATGGTACCTAAGTTTATATGTTTCCCGGATGTTTCATAACGTCTATGGTACCTAAGTATATATGTCTCCCGGAGGTTTCATAACGTCTATGGTACCTAAGTTTATATGTCTCCCGGAGGTTTCATAACGTCTATGGTACCTAAGTTTATATGTTTCCCGGAGGTTTCATAACGTCTATGGTACCTAAGTTTATATGTCTCCCGGAGGTTTCCATATCGAAACATCTATGGAACCCTAACTTTATATGTCTCCCGGAGGTTTCATAATGTCTATGGTACCTAAGTTTATAAGTCTCCCGTAGGTTTCCATATCGTAACGTCTATGGTACCTAAGTTTATATGTCTCCCGGAGGTTTCATAACGTCTATGGTAACCAAGTTTATATGTTTCCCGGAGGTTTCATAACGTCCATGGTACCTAAGTTTACATGTGTCCCGGAGGTTTTGTAACGTTTATGGTACCTAAATTTATATGTCTCCCGGAGGTTTCAATATCGTAACGCTTATGGTACCTAACTTTATAAGTCTCAAGGATGTTTCGTAACGTCTATGGTACCTCAGTTTATATGTCTCCCGACGGTTTCCATATCGTAACGTCTGTGGTAACTAAGTTCATATGTCTCCCGGAGGTTTCGTAACGTCTATGGTACCAAAGTTTATATGTTTCGCGGAGGTTTCCATATCGTAACGTCTATGGTACCGAAGTTTATATGTCTCCCGGAGGTTTCGTAACGTCTATGGTACCTAAGTTTATATGTTTTCCAAGAGGTTTCCATATCGTAACGTCTATGGTACCTAATTTTATATGACTCCCGGAGGTATCGTAACGTCTATGGTACCTAAGTTTATATGTCTCTAGGATGTTTCCCTATCGTAACGTCTATGGTACCTAAGTTTATATGTCTCTAGGATGTTTCCATATCGTAACGTCTGTGGTACCTAATTTTATATGTCTCCCGGAGGTTTCGTAACGTCTATGGTACCTAAGTTTAAATGTCTCCAGGAGGTTTTGTAACGTCTATGATACCTAAGTTTATATGTCTCCCGGAGGTTTCGTAACGTCTATGGTACCTAAGTTTATATGTCTCTAGGATGTTTCCATATCGTAACGTCTGTGGTACCTAATTTTATATGTCTCCCGGAGGTTTCGTAACGTCTATGGTACCTAAGTTTAAATGTCTCCCGGAGGTTTTGTAACGTCTATGGTACCTAAGTTTATATGTCTCCCGGAGGTTTCGTAATGTCTATGGTACCTAAGTTTAAATGTCTCCCGGAGGTTTCGTAACGTCTATGGTACCTAAGTTTATATGTCTCCCGGAGGTTTCCATAACGTAACGTCTATGGTACCTAAGTTTATATGTCCCCCGGAGGTTTCATAACGTCTATGGTACCTAAGTTTATGAGTCTCCTGTAGGTTTCCATATCGTAACGTCTATGGTACCTAAGTTTATATGTCTCCCGGAGGTTTCATAACGTCTATGGTAACCAAGTTTATATGTTTCCCGGAGGTTTCATAACGTCCATGGTACCTAAGTTTACATGTGTCCCGGAGGTTTCGTAACGTTTATGGTACCTAAATTTATATGTCTCCCGGAGGTTTCAATATCGTAACGCTTATGGTACCTAACTTTATAAGTCTCAAGGATGTTTCGTAACGTCTATGGTACCTCAGTTTATATGTCTCCCGACGGTTTCCATATCGTAACGTCTGTGGTAACTAAGTTCATATGTCTCCCGGAGGTTTCGTAATGTCTATGGTACCTAAGTTTAAATGTCTCCCGGAGGTTTCGTAACGTCTATGGTACCTAAGTTTATATGTCTCCCGGAGGTTTCCATAACGTAACGTCTATGGTACCTAAGTTTATATGTCCCCCGGAGGTTTCATAACGTCTATGGTACCTAAGTTTATGAGTCTCCTGTAGGTTTCCATATCGTAACGTCTATGGTACCTAAGTTTATATGTCTCCCGGAGGTTTCATAACGTCTATGGTAACCAAGTTTATATGTTTCCCGGAGGTTTCATAACGTCCATGGTACCTAAGTTTACATGTGTCCCGGAGGTTTCGTAACGTTTATGGTACCTAAATTTATATGTCTCCCGGAGGTTTCAATATCGTAACGCTTATGGTACCTAACTTTATAAGTCTCAAGGATGTTTCGTAACGTCTATGGTACCTCAGTTTATATGTCTCCCGACGGTTACCATATCGTAACGTCTGTGGTAACTAAGTTCATATGTCTCCCGGAGGTTTCGTAACGTCTATGGTACCTAAGTTTATATGTTTCGCGGAGGTTTCCATATCGTAACGTCTATGGTACCTAAGTTTATATGTCTCCCGGAGGTTTCGTAACGTCTATGGTACCTAAGTTTATATGTTTTCCAAGAGGTTTCCATATCGTAACGTCTATGGTACCTAATTTTATATGACTCCCGGAGGTATCGTAACGTCTATGGTACCTAAGTTTATATGTCTCTAGGATGTTTCCATATCGTAACGTCTATGGTACTTAAGTTTATATGTCTCTAGGATGTTTCCATATCGTAACGTCTGTGGTACCTAATTTTATATGTCTCCCGGAGGTTTCGTAACGTCTATGGTACCTAAGTTTAAATGTCCCCCGGAGGTTTTGTAACGTCTATGGTACCTAAGTTTATATGTCTCCCGGAGGTTTCGTAACGTCTATGGTACCTAAGTTTATATGTTTCTAGGATATTTCCATATCGTAACGTCTGTGGTACCTAATTTTATATGTCTCCCGGAGGTTTCGTAACGTCTATGGTACCTAAGTTTAAATGTCTCCCGGAGGTTTTGTAACGTCTATGGTACCTAAGTTTATATGTCTCCCGGAGGTTTCGTAATGTCTATGGTACCTCAGTTTAAATGTCTCCCGGAGGTTTCGTAACGTCTATGGTACCTAAGTTTATATGTCTCCCGGAGGTTTCCATAACGTAATGTCTATGGTACCTAAGTTTATATGTCCCCCGGAGGTTTCATAACGTCTATGGTACCTAAGTTTATATGTCTCCCGGAGGTTTCATAACGTCTATGGTACCTAAGTTTATATGTCTCCCGGAGGTTTCATAACGTCTATGGTACCTAAGTTTATATGTCTCCCGGAGGTTTCATAACGTCTATGGTACCTAAGTTTATATGTCTCCCATAGATTTCATAACGTCTATGGTACCTAAGTTTATATGTCTCCCGGAGGTTTCATAACGTCTATAGTACCTAAGTTTATATGTCTCCCAGAGGTTTCATAATGTCTATGGTACCTAAGTTTATATGTCTCCCGGAGGTTTCATAACGTCTATGGTACCTAAGTTTATATGTCTCCCGGAGTTTTCGTAAAATCTATGGTACTTAAGATATATTTCTCCCGGAGGTTTCATAACGTCTATAGTACCTAAGTTTATATGTCTCCCGGAGGTTTCATAACGTCTATGGTACCTAAGTTTATATGTCTCCCGGAGGTTTCATAACGTCTATGGTACCTAAGTTTATATGTTTCCCGGATGTTTCATAACGTCTATGGTACCTAAGTTTATATGTCTCCCGGAGGTTTCATAACGTCTATAGTACCTAAGTGTATATGTCTCCCGGAGGTTTCATAACGTCTGTGGTACCTAAGTTTATATGTTTCCCGGAGGTTTAATAACGTCTATGGTACCTAAGTTTATATGTCTCCCGGAGGTTTCCATATCGAAACATCTATGGAACCTAACTTTATATGTCTCCCGGAGGTTTCATAACGTCTATGGTACCTAAGTTTATATGTCTCCCGGAGGTTTCATAACGTCTATGGTAACCAAGTTTATATGTCTCCCGGAGGTTTCATAACGTCCATGGTACCTAAGTTTACATGTGTCCCGGAGGTTTCGTAACGTTTATGGTACCTAAATTTATATGTCTCCCGGAGGTTTCAATATCGTAACGCTTATGGTACCTAACTTTATAAGTCTCAAGGATGTTTCGTAACGTCTATGGTACCTCAGTTTATATGTCTCCCGACGGTTTCCATATCGTAACGTCTGTGGTAACTAAGTTCATATGTCTCCCGGAGGTTTCGTAACGTCTATGGTACCTAAGTTTATATGTTTCGCGGAGGTTTCCATATCGTAACGTCTATGGTACCTAATTTTATATGACTCCCGGAGGTATCGTAACGTCTATGGTACCTAAGTTTATATATCTCTAGTATGTTTCCGTATCGTAACGTCTGTAGTACCTAATTTTATATGTCTCCCGGAGGTTTCGTAACGTCTATGGTACCTAAGTTTAAATGTCTCCCGGAGGTTTTGTAACGTCTATGGTACCTAAGTTTATATGTCTCCCGGAGGTTTTGTAACGTCTATGGTACCTAAGTTTATATGTCTCTAGGATGTTTCCATATCGTAACGTCTGTGGTACCTAATTTTATATGTCTCCCGGAGGTTTCGTAACGTCTATGGTACCTAAGTTTAAATGTCTCCCGGAGGTTTTGTAACGTCTATGGTACCTAAGTTTATATGTCTCCCGGAGGTTTCGTAATGTCTATGGTACCAAAGTTTAAATGTCTCCCGGAGGTTTCGTAACGTCTATGGTACCTAAGTTTATATGTCTCCCGGAGGTTTCCATAACGTAACGTCTATGGTACCTAAGTTTATATGTCTCCCAAAAGGTTTCCATATCGTAACGTCTATGGTACCTAAGTTTATATGTCTCTCGGATGTTTCGTAACGTCTTTGGTACCTAAGTTTATATGTCTCCCGACGTTTTCTATATCGTAACGTCTATGGTACCTAAGTTCATATGTCTCCCGGAGGTTTCGTAACGTCTATGGTACCCAAGTTTATATGTTTCGTGGAGGTTTCCATATCGTAACGTCTATGGTACCTAAGTTTATATGTCTTCCGGAGGTTTCGTAACGTCTATGGTACCTAAGTTTATATGTTTCCAAGAGGTGTCCATATCGTAACGTCTATGGTACCTAAGTTTATATGTCTTCCAAAAGGTTTCCATATCGTAACGTCTATGGTACCTAAGTTTATATGTCTTCCGGAGGTTTCATAACGTCAATGGTACCTAAGTTTATATGTCTTCCTGAGGTTTCTTAACGTCTATTGTACCTAAGTTTATATGTCTCCCAGAGGGTGTGAAACGTCTCTGGTACCTCAATTAATAAGTCTCCCGGAGGTTTCATAGCGTCAATCGTACCTAAGTTTATATGTCTTCCGGAGGTTTCATAACGTCTATGGTACCTAAGTTTATATGTCTCCCAGAGGTTTCGTAACATCTCTGGTACCTAAGTTTTTTATGTGTCCCGGAGATTTCATAAAGTCTATGGTACGTATGTTTATATGTGTTCTGGAGGTTTCATAACGTCTATGGTACCTAAGTTTTTATGTCTTCCGGAGGTTTCGTAACGTCTATGGTACTCAAGTTTATATGTCTTCCGGAGGTTTCGTAACGTCTATGTTACCTAAGTTTACATGTCTCCCGGAGGTTTTGTAACGACTATGATACCTATGTTTATATGTCTCCCAAAAGGTTCCCATATCGCAACGACTATGGTACCTAAGTTTATATGTCTCCCAAAAGGTTTCCATATCGTAACGTCTATGGTACCTAAGTTTATATATCATCCGAAGGTTTCATAACGTCTATGGTACCTAAGTTCATATGTCTTCCAGAGGTTTTGTAATGTCTATGGTGCTGAAGTTTATATGTCTCCTGGAGGTTACATTACGTCTATGATACCTAAGTTTATACGTCTCCCGATGTTTCGTAACGTCTATGGTACCTAAGTTTAACGTCTCCCGGATGTTTCGTAACGTCTATGGTACCTAAGTTTATATGTCTCCCGGAGGTTTCCATATCGTAACGTCTATGGTACCTAAGTTTATATGTCTCCCGGAGGTTTCGTAACGTTTATGGTAACTAAGTTTATATGTCTCCCGGAGGTTTCGTAACGTTTATGGTAACTAAGTTTATATGTCTCCCGGAGGTTTTGTAACGTCTATGGTACCTAAGTTTATATGTCTCCCGGAGGTTTCCTTATCGTAACATCTATGGTACCTAAGTTTATTTGTCTTTCGGAGGTTTCGTAACGTCTATGGTACATAAGTTTAAATGGCTCCCGGAGGTTTCGTAACGTCTATGGTTCCTAAGTTTATATGTCTCCCGGAGGTTTCGTAACGTCTATGGTACCTAAGTTTATATGTCTCCCGGAGGTTTCGTAAAATCTATGGTACCTAAGTTTATATGTGTCCCCGAGGTTTCCATAACGTAACGTCTATGGTACCTAAGTTTATATGTCTCAAGGATGTTTCGTTACGTCTATGGTACCTAAGTTTATATGTCTCCCGACGGTTTCTATATCGTAACGTCTATGGTACCTAAGTTCATATGTCTCCCGGAGGTTTTGTAACGTCTATGGTACCTAAGTTTATATGTTTCGCGGAGTTTTCCATATCGTAACGTCTATGTTATCTAAGTTTATATGTCTCCCGGAGGTTTCGTAACGTATATGGTACCTAAGTTTATATGTTTCCAAGAGGTTTCCATATCGTAACGTCTATGGTACCTAAGTTTATATGTCTTCCAAAAGGTTTCCATATCGTAACGTCTATGGTACCTAAGTTTATATGTCTTCCGGAGGTTTCATAACGTCAATGGTACCGAAGTTTATATGTCTTCCTGAGGTTTCATAACGTCTATTGTACCTAAGTTTATATGTCTCCCAGAGGGTGTGAAACGTCTCTGGTACCTCAATTAATAAGTCTCCCGGAGGTTTCATAGCGTCAATGGTACCCAAGTTTATATGTCTTCCCGAGGTTTCATAACGTCTATGGTACCTAAGTTTATATGTCTCCCAGAGGTTTCGTAACATCTCCGGTACTTAAGTTTTTTATGTCTCCCGGAGATTTCATAACGTCTATGGTACGTAAGTTTATATGTCTTCTGGAGGTTTCATAACGTCTATGGTACCTAAGTTTTT